>OZ038459.1:17886427-18133955 GCA_964036195.1 Sphaerolaimus hirsutus
ACCAGAACAACTGCAGTCTATAATTTTATCTTGGCCAGAGAATGAAATTAATCTGCAAACAGCCAGAAATTACATTGCTGACAAATATGCCGCTCTGGGTAAAAATGATATCGCCCATGGAATTTATCACGCCTGGCCACGCGATGGCAAAATTGGTCCCTGCGATGGCAGAAAGGCGCTGGTGAAGGCTTGGCAATTGGTGGGGTATGCATGCCACCCATTATATGACAGACGCTTAATGCACTGTCGTCCCAAAGACCAGGAAGATAAAGAGGCAATAGCCTGCGATGGAGATTGCCTCTGGCATAGAGCCCGTAATTTTTTCTTTGTTTTTTTGTAAAAAATGTAAAAAATGTAAAAAAAACCTTGGCGCCAATACTTGTTTTTTTAAACCTAAAAACTTATTTTTTTTAACCTAAAAACCTATTTTTTAACCTAAAAACCTATTTTTTACCTAAAAACCTATTTTTTACTATATATATTTTTACTGTCAGCAGCCGCGAGGGTGCTGACAGTAAAAATAGTCCTTTTTCCTCACCAAAGATTCCCACCACTCAGTGAGGCGTGTGAGCGTCGCCGCACCTACAACCAATGACAGTGGCAACAGCAGTGATGGACAGCTGGTGATTGCAAGTAAATAAGACCAAATTTGTTGAGTGATTGCCGTGCTCGCCAACTTTAATTCACACCTGTTGATTTTTGGATGATTTTTGTGTTTTTTAAACCATAAATTCACTATCCAGGATATCAACGCATATGTGATGTTTTCCGGTCGCGTTCCTACCTACACCTTTCCTTTTCTGTCACGTAAACAATTTGCTGCGCGTTGATACCCTTTCTCCACAGCAGGGTATAATCATAATCATTTCATATATGACACTGGGCTGGCGGGGTGACTGAATAAACTCAAACAATAATCGAATCTCAAACTAACAACAACGAATCTCAAACTCACAACATAACAGCACCAGGGTGTATTGAGAAATGCTTGGATGTGCGCAGCAGTGAACAATCAACTCTTCCCTTCCCAATACACCATGATGCAAACAGATGATCACTTAAAGCCAAAAAACACTAGATAATGCACTCGGAATGAGATAATGCACTCGGAATGAATATAAAATGCATATGTGATATGGTAAATGCCAAGGTGATAAGTGAAAAATACTCGGCTGACTGCAAAGTATGTGCAGAATCCTACCATAATTTAATGAATTTTTTAGTAGATATTCCATTTTAAAAGCATGATGTATAATTTTTGGTTCAGTATTCAGATGGGGTATGGTAGTTTTCCATGCAATTGTGATGTCCGCCAAGTATACTACAGTAAAAATATGCAAAAAATCTGATGGCTGCGAGGTGATGGCTTCTATGGTACATTTGAAATAGGTGCCAGACTTGTGGTGATTTTTTTCACTTGCTCCTCTAGTAAACTGGTAGTAAACCACAAGGCTGGCTGGCTAGAAAAAGTGCACGCGAGTATGCACGCACCAAACTGCAAAATGCGAGTGCATGCACTCAACAAAAACGTGAAACAACAAAAACAAGAAACGCGAGGGGTAGGGGGGGCACACAAACTGCTAAACTAGGCCACACAGGCCGCACAAAAACTACAACGCGCGTGCTAGTAGCGCACGCAAAACCACGCCACGCGGGCACAAAAAGAAAACGACCAGAAGGCGCCAGCGGCGCTCGCAAACAAACGCCCCACGGGCACAAAAAAACCTCACAACGCGCCAACCAAAAAACTGCAACTGCCCGCCGCCCGCTGCCCGCCGCTCACCGCCCGCCCGCACGCACGCACGCCCGCCCGACTACAGACCAACTGTGTTGATGATAGGATGTGTGTTTGTTGAATGTGAATTTTTAGAGTACATTCGCACGCGTCCTTACAAACCTGACACAAACTCTCCCAGCGGGTCAGCGCTGCTCTGATTATAACGGGGCCTGACCCCCCTGCCGGCGGAGGGGCGCTGCCCAGCGCCAGCCACGTATGCGGTGCGGCTCATACTGCTAGCACCGGCGCCGGAAAACGACCTGTGGATGGTGTTGTGCCCACCGCCGCCGCCACCGTAACCCGACTGATTGCTGCAGATGGCTGCGGGTTCGATCTGGGGCAGTCCCAAGCCCTGTAAAGTTTCAGCAGAGTGTCAAGTGAATTTGCCCAGAAAATTGACGAGTCGGGTAAAACGTTGCCCGACTCGTCAATTTTCTGGGCAAATTTACTTGACACTCTGCTGAAACTTTACAGGGCTTGGGAATGTCACCTGCTCATTGGAGAGGTTGGCCATGCGACTAGCCGTGCGGCTACCAATGCGGGTGCCGCTACCCCCTGGCACAACGCTGGCCATAGAGCCAATGTCGAGTAGATCGTCTGTGGGTGGGATGGAAAGTAATTCCTCGATCAATCAAGACCCATTAATTTTTCATAGTACATTTTTTTTGCTATTATATTCGATGAAAATGTGTAAAGGGTTTTATTCAAGGGGGGGTTTATTCAAAGATATATTATTTGAAATTAATGGAAATTTTTGGTTCAAATTGAACCAACCCTGCATGTCAACTACGGCACAGGTGATGTTATTGTGCTCCTTCTTCAAAGACGCGACACACTGGCGCAATTCGCTCAGCTCCGATTGCAAAGCGGAGGGCACCGTGGCGCCTTGCGTGGCGCCTGCACCTTGCGTGACGTTTGCGCCTTGTGCTATTTTCACAAGCGGCCGCTTTATTCAGTGGATCAGTGACAAGGAAAACGCGCTGTGTTTTGTCTGTCAGTCAGAGTCGGGTTGCTATTCACCCGGCGTGTGATTGCGTCGGGCAGCATTTTACCAGACTCGATTTTTGGGCAAAGTCTCGCTGGATAATTTTCACACCCGCATCGACAAAAAAAGCCACATTTTTATTGTCAGTTGGGTAAAATGTTGCCCGACGCAATCACACGCCGGGTGAATAGCAACCCGACTCTGACTGACAGACAAAACACAGCGCGTTTTCCTTGTCACTTATCCACTCGATAAAGCGGTCGCTTGTGAAAATAGCCGACCGGGTGGGGGGTTGGCGAACGTGATCATTTCGTGGGTACCCGCATCGCGCGCCTCGATAACTGGCCCGCGCACGGGCAGAGCGGGGCGCGCCGGGGGGGACTGCCTCTGCACAAACGGGATCTGAATCTGCGCTGGGGTCTCGGCTGGGGTCTCAGATGCGGGTTGAGACTGGCGGGGGGTGCGCGCGCCGCAGCCGCAGCAGCCCGCCCGGCCCTTGGCGCGCTGAAAATTTGTAGCAGAGGTTTCATTGAAACAGTTGTGGGTTTGATGTGGGTTCAGTTTTGAACTCACCAGAGCCACCGCCCTGACAACAATGACAAAGCCGACAGCCAATAGATTGGAGCCGGCCTGGAAGCCCGCATCAGCAGTTTTATAGGCCCAGTCACTTAGGTAGCTTTGCAGGGTCATGACAATGGAAAGGATCAGATCGAGTTTGATGCTGATCTGCTGCAGAAGCTCCTCAATGGCCAGTAGCTGCGTGGATATAGAAGATTTGATTGATGATGTAAGGGTAGTGACTAGGGTTGGGATTTTCTCATTACATTACATTTTTTAAAATATTCAGAATTTTTAAGCAATTAAGTGCTTAAAAACTCCGATTTTGGGCAAATGAATTCTATCAAATTTAGGTAAAGAGAGAAAGTTGGGGAAATTTGATTTTTTTTCAAATTTGGGTATTTAAAAAGGTTTTCAAAAAATTGAAATTAGAAGGAATTTTAAAATTAGTTTTTAAATCAGGGAGTTTAAAAAAATTGATTTTTTAACCAACCCTAGTCATTAGTGAGCTGAAAATTAAAATACTATTCTATTTTCTATTTCTACTAGTTGGTGTACCTGTCTCAACACCGTCTCATCCAGGAACACATCACCACCATCACCAGCGCCCACTGTAGGTAGAGCGCCAACACTTTCCAGAACGTTTTTTGCACTTTTTCTGTTTACCACTGATGCAACGTGAAGAGAATCAGTGGGTGTGTTAAGTGCACTGGTCGGCACAGCTGTAGTGGTTGATGAAATAGCATTAGTATTTAGTTCCATCACCGCTGATGGCGTCACGGGGGGTCCAGAGCTATAACACCAAATAACTTAATGTGTTATTCATTGTCAGAAACAAAAAATGCAACACTGAATCAACTCACACTTTTGTGGGTACGTACAAATTTGGTGCAAAGTGATGACAAAGCCCCTCAAAGTATTCTTTGTTGTCCAAAAGAATGCGTGCGGCCTTGTAAATTTCGTCAGTTTTCAGAGGGGGGGTGCTGGAGGTAAATTCGTCAGAAGTGGGGTGAGGGGTGGGGGTGTTTGAAGTGGCAGTACTGGAAGTTGGTAAAGTGCCGGGAATGGCCGGAGAAGTGCCGTTGGGTGGTGACGGAGAAATCTAAAAAATGGATGAATTTCAATTTTTTACGTATTTGATTTGTGTTAATCTAAAACAAACCCAAATAATACTCGGACTGCAACTGCGGCACGGTTCAGAGGTGGGACAAGGTTCGGGAGTGGGGCATGGGCAGTTTTTAGCGCATGCGTTGCATCGCAAGTCAGAGAGCGGACAATGCACCACTTTAGACCGCCCTCAGGTGATTTGTACTGTACCATCCGTTAGGATCGTTGATCAGTGTTGTTGTTGTCAACTCAGTACTGGTAGTGTCAGTTACTGACATGGCATTAGTAGTTGCAGTTGGGGTTGTGATGTCAGTAGAGGGGTAAAAGCTGTTCAACTTACCACTCAAAGCTGGAGGCTGCACATGATGAATTTTGCTCATAATTTTTTATTTACTTTGAAAAGATTTGTCATTGGAGTTTGCGTGTTTCAGCTGGAAAAGTTTGCGCCACTCATCTAAATGCTTTGATGTAAACCAGTGCCAAAATTTTTGAAAAAGTGTTAGAGGTGCGCAAACCCCAATGACAAATCTTTTCTATTTTCACAAAAAAATTACAAACCGCTTGAGTGGCTTTTTCCACCGCGGCAGTGTATTTGCGCATGTCGGTGGCTGCGGTGAAAGTCGCCGGAACGTCCGTCTTGGAGTCGGCGCTCTGAATTCAAGGACAAATATTTGCTGTCACCAACATGCGCAGATGAAAAATTTTATCGAACAGACCCCACACGATGCAGTGATAATCGGCCCCCACGTATGGAAATTTCGTTTTGAGTTCCACGCAGAGCGAGTTGTAGGGGGCGTGTATCACGAGCGACCTGATGTTGATGTCTTTGCCATACCTGCATTGCAATTTGTTTGCAGACAAAAATATTGATATTTGGTAGAAAATTTAATTTTTCTCACTGGGATTCGTCAAAATTCGCCTTGACAATGCAGGTTGCCGAAGTGCCGCGGCAGTGGCAAAGCACCCTGTTGCCACGGCGTGCGGGCCGACGCGCCGGCCACCAGCATGGTGGCGACGACCACCAAGTAAATAAACGCGGCGCGGGGGACAGCCATTCCTTAATGGCGAGATTCAATTCCAGTAAATGCCCCACTTTTTATTCAACCCCCGTTGTGTGGCTATTTACCCGCCGTGTCGGGTGGGACGTTTTACCCGACTTGATTTTCGGGCAAACTCTCTGCACACCTTTCACGCACAAATTTTGAAGCGTGAGCGATGACGAGAAGCCGCAAATTCTATTGTCGCTCATTAAGCAAGTGGGCGGGCGTGAAAAGTGTTCAGAAACTTTGCCGAAAAATCTAGTCGGGTAGAAACGTTGCCCGACGCGACCCGACGGTGGGTGAATAGCTACCCGACGCGGGTAGACATCCGTATTAACTGAAAAAGCACGCAATTTGCCAAAAAAATATCGAAAACTTTTTATTCCACTAAAAAAGCGCAATTTGCCAAAAAAATATCGAAAACTTTTTATTCCATGTCTACCCGCGCAGGGTAGCGATTCACCCGCCGTGGGAACGCGTCGGGCAAAGTTTTACCCGACTCGATTTTCGAGCAAAGTCTCTGCAAAAGTTTGTCGCTCATTTTTTGAGGCGTGAGCGATGAAGAGAAACCGCAAACTATATTGTCGCTTCAAAGTCCAACTATGCGGACGTAAAAAGTGTGCAGAAACTCTGCCCGAAAATCGAGTCGGGTAAAACGATTCCCGACACTATGCAACGCTGGAAAAATGAGGCAAAAAACGCCAAAAAAAACCCCACCCTTTCAAACCTACTTTAGCCAGCCAACTTTACCGGGGCTCTTTCCTTTTTTGGGGGCTTTCGAATAGTAGAATAGGTTCCAGGTGCCAATCGAATTTGACCATGAAATTTTAGATAATTTTGGATTTTTGGGGGGGTTCTAGTCTAAGCGGTCGGATCGCGGCTGTAATATTTGGGGGGTTTATGAAGAAACGAAATTAAATAAATAATGGGTACTTATTTGGGGGCAATAAAAATTGAAAAGTACCTAAATAGGATAGAGGGTGAAAAACTCATCAGAAATGACATTTTTCTTTTTCTTAAAAAAAAGGCAAATCCGCCAAAAACGCTTAAGCAAAAACGAAAGCGATAAGCGTCAACAGGATGCCCTTTGTCTTTTTGAATGGCGCCTACGCCAAAATGAATTGGTTGCAATGCGAAAAAAAGGGCTTGACAATCATGTTTTCCATTTAGCTTTCATTTACTCTACCTAGCTCGTTCTCGTTACAGAGAACATAAGTATCTCGTTACTTTTGCGCGATTTACAGAAAAATGTATTTTAAGCGACAAAAACGTCAAAACACTTTGATTGAATAAAAATAGGATAAATAAGTTAGGGAAATAGAAAAAATGCAAAAACTCGGGTAAAATACTATCTATCGACACAAAATTTGGAGGTTGGGGGTATTTTTACATGTTCTTTTCAATGGTGCTATTTATTTTGCTTCAAGTCGATGTGTTCTAACTTTATTAAGCGTTAAGTTGATTATTTTTTGAATCGAATAATATTTATGAGTGAATTTATTGACACGTTGAACAAGAATTGACACAGGTGGTTTATTTAATGATCATGGTAGCTCACATCATCCTAGCTCGGCTCATATAGTAATTAATCCATATAGCCACAAAGTGTAACAATAAAAAAAACTCCCCACTAGATGTGTCAAACATGGCGGTATATGTTATAGTAGTTAACCTCATAACCCCATACGATGCAATTCCGGCTCTGGTGAAATTAGCCACAATGTATTTGTGTAAGATTGGTGAATTATGAAATATGAACATATCATTAATCGCTCTCACAAATGCAACAGCCGCTCCTTCCATGGACCATATATTTGCATGAATCAATTGTCTTAAACTTTTACTCAAATTAAAGGTGTTTAATGCATCATATATAAAATTAGCATTCAGATTTGATTGTATGGCTCCATTAATAGCCAGCATTTTACCTACACAAACCATAGACAGAAATGATGCAATAGTATTTGCAAATGTCATAAAAACAGTCAAAAGTGCTGCGTCGTCTAAGATAAGATAATTGGCTATCTGAGGTGTCCAAGATGTAAATCTTTCAAGCGCCCCTGATCTCACCAATTGACCCAGTGTCCTGTGAAAACAAAAAATTTGAAATTGATTTTTTTTTCAATCTCGGACAATTTACCTGAATTGATTAAACGTGTTCATTTGCCTGATATCCATATCCCTAAAATAAGGATGAGCATCTGCATTGACATTTCCATTAATTACATTAATGACTGGGGTTAGCATTCGATAGATTGTTTGGAAACAATTAATCCTTCTGGTGGGGGTGTTTTGAGGGGGGTTTTGTGGGGGGTTTTCATTTACCACAACTTGTTGTTGATGTTGTTGTTGTGGTTGTTGTTGTGGTTGTTGTTGTTGGGGTATATTTGATGTCATTTGCGGCTGCACTTGTTGAATGCCATTATATTGAAATGGTGCCGCATTTGGGTTTAACCTCCTATGGGAAAACGATATATGGATAAAAACAGAGGGAATGGGATATACGGAAAACCTTACTGTTGATGTTGTTGTGCTTGTACCACTTGTGCTTGAGGTGGTTGGGCGGCAACTTGCTGAGCTACTGATTGCGGTGCTCTATTTGTAGAAGACATTCTACTACACACTGGAAACAATTCATATTGAGGCAACATTTGGTCATTTGGAAGTGTTTGAGGTATTTGCATTTGTTGCCTATGAACCTGTATAGGTGGTGAAAATGTTATTCAATTATTTTCTATTTTTATACCAAAATACATTACCTGGGGGTTTTGATCGACGACTACGGTGTGTATACCGTGTACATTTTGATGATGATTTGGGGGTCTCTGAAAAATTCCAAACATTTTTTTTGGTATGAAAAATATTTATTATGATGTCATTTACCTGATTATTTTGTACATTAGGGGTCTGCGTTATTTGTGTCATATTTCCACCATTTTGATTATTTCTCTCAGTTCTTATGGTATTGGATGTTGATGGGACGTTGGGGTCATCTTCTTGTTGATTATCGATATTTTCTAATATTTCTGTTAGTTATGGGTGGGGTGGGGGGTTATTCGAAAATAAATTACATGCATACAGAATTTTTGAAAAATACCTGCATTAAATTCGTTAAAATAGTTGCTCAAATTTTCAAAGCGTTTATCGTGTGCTCCAGACTTGTCATTTGGTCTAAAAATTTTTTTATGAATTTTACATTTGCATGAATGCATGTGAAAGGAAACTTACTGTTTCATGCTATACACTGAAATTGCTATTTGCAAAAGAATAAAAATGTGTTTTGACATTTTTTGATTTCTGGGAGGAAATTTTGAAATTTTTTGAAGTGAATTGAAATTTCAGGCTGTTTTATGATACCGGTGGCGTTGTAACAGATAATTGCGCACCAATTTTGATCTTATCAGGGTGCCATTTAGGAATAGCATTTTATCGGGGATTCCTTGAATTCCATCCCAAACCACCCCATTAGGATCAACCCCTGTACAATGGAAGAAATGTGGCAGGTAGCTTATATGTATAGCATTCCATGTGCATCAAACATTTAGGTATGTAAAAATGTGGCAGGCCCCTGTTTGTGACCCAAATATTTTACATTTTGATCTTATCTATATGTGTGGGTGGGATGTGGGTGGAATGCTTGAATTCCAGCCTAAAACCTTCAATTTGCATCATGCATTAAACAATGTGAAAAATGTAGCAATTCGTGAGACATAAAACATCTAATTTTCATCATCCAGCAAAGCATGGAAAAATGTGGCAGTTCTCCCTATGTGACCCAGTTATGGAAGTGAATCATGGAATGCTTTACGTGGGTGGGTTGGGGCTGGCTTCACCTTTACAACATGTTTGTGCGTGCCTTGCCGTGCGCATGGTTTTCCATGACTTGACTGCTTTCCGGGTTGGGACTTCACCTTTACAACATATTTGTGCGCATAGTTTTCCATGACTTGGCTTTACGCAACAATTTTGTCTGTTGTAAATATTTTATCTGTAATAAAGCCTGATTTATTGAGATTCCTAGGTAAATATATAGATATTTAATAACTTTACTGTAAATTTTGTTGTAACTTTTCAGATAACTTTAAAGCTAATTAACTAAACAGTTTTGGTATAAAAATGGCTAACACTGATATGGATTACTTCAATGATTTTGTGAATGGTAAAATATCCTTCTATCAGTTCAAAGACAAAATTGTTGAGAAATCTAAGCACACAAATATGGATAGTGAAAGCGAAAAAATGGCCAAGAAATGCAGAGTTTATGATGAAATAAATTCTGAGTTGGTTTGACACATTTTATGTGACACATTTGCCATTTTCGATGGCATTTTATATGAGAGTCTGCTGAGTTATTACATTGCATGACATTTGACATTTTAGAGGGTGTTTACATGGGTATTGTGTAAGGGTGTTTTAAATGACCTTTGCATGACATTTTATAGGGTATTTTACTTGAGAAAAGCTATCATCATTTTCTACCGTATATTACGTAGTGTGAAAAAAACTCAGAGAAGTCAGCACAAGTGCACCGCGGGATCCACGATTGGCAAATGGTGATCCCAGATCACGTGCAAAGAGCCCCCAGTACATTCCATCTTCACCCCTTTCACGTGGGTCTTCGCAAGAAACGTTTTTCTACGCTGGTTCCGAGGCACCGAGCCCGCAGTATGTCCCCAGCTCTCCAACCGTTCAGGTTTCCAGCGCATGTTCAGTTCACCCAGATGGTGGGACACATTCGCCAATATCTGTTGTGTGAGTATGATTGAAAATTTGACAATTTTGTGTACTTTTTAGCTACGGTCTGTGAGCATAGAACTTTGGGATCACTGCTCATCACATCAATTCACACATACTCACACTTGTTCAGATATTCTGCGGCCTCTCCACCAATGCCTTATGTGAGAGATGTGCCAGTGTCAGCAGTTGTGGTTGAGGGGAAAAAGGAAAGTGATGAAAGTGTAGTCGCAGAGGCTTGGGCTACTTGCGCAAGAGCTGAGCGCGCTTTGGCAGATGTGACTACCCGTGGAGAAAACCACAGTAGAAAGCGAGTACACTCACCGATAACGATGCCATCACTTAGGTTGGTATAAAACAAAAAAGTATATACATTTACTCGAAAAAAAGTTTAATTATGGATTATATTGAATAAAAATTTTCAGTGAAATGCTGTGTCCACTGGGTACAGATCCTGAAATGGAAAAGGCAAATGCGATTTCTGCCAAGTGGGCTGCGTTGGTTACGGATTTCGCGCCCGCTATGTGTGATTTCACATTGGATGAGTTCACATCTACAGATGCTGGGCAATCATCTACATCGGCTGTAGATGGTTCATTAGGTGATGGCACCACAACTGTGGTTACAGAGGGTGCTACAGCAAACGGTGATGATTCTTGTAGAACGGCTGGGGGGTCTGAAAGCCCCCTACCAAACTTCACACTTCCCGCAGAGCGCATCACATACGAAAACGTTGATGCATTGATCGAACAAAGAAATCAAGAGAAGGCGCGCGAATCACAGTGTGTTTTTTATATTTTCTTGAGTGTTTCCTTCAGAAAAAGGCATATCACATAGTCTAGAGTGTTCCCTTCAGAAAAATATATGTCTTGACATGTTTTTAAAATGCAGGATTGTCCATTCGGTTCTTGGGCAGCCAGTGGAATATTTTTGGGGTCCCCCTCAACAGCATCATTCAAATGGTGCACACAATGTCAGAAATGGGTCAGCGTTATACTACACATATAGAGATGATGATTTGTCAGAGGATGTCAGCTCTGGCAGCAGCAGCAGTTACTATGATGGGCATGAAACTGAAAATGTTGACAGTGATGAGAGTGGCGAGACTTTTGAAACTGTGGAGAGTAATCACACTGAGGAGTATGCTCCACCAGAGACAGAAAGTGAAACAGAAAGTGAAAATGAGGAAATTGTTTACGAGGGAGAAGATGAAAACAAAAAATCTCTAAGGGCTAGCTTCAAAACAATGAACAAAATATATACCAATTTTGGTTTGATGCTGGAAAATTTGGAAACTGAAAAAAAGGTTAATACATTTTTTTATTCACTAATTAATCTGTTTTTTTTGAAAAACAATTTTTAGAATTTGACACCTGCGGCGAAAATGCGCAATGAATATTTGCCACTAAAATTGAAAAGCGATATGATAAAGAAATGTCGCGCCAAAATGTTGGAGTGCGTGATGCAAGTTCGAGATATGACAATGCATGACATCATGGCTGTCACTCACACTGGTGAAAGGCGCTGTGATATGGAGGGACTGCGAAATCAATTGATCAAAGAAGTTGGTTTCATTTATGAAGTTTTTATTTAGGATATATTCAAATAGGTATTTAAAATGCAGCACGAATCACTTAAAGAATGGTCAGAATATAGGCTACATGACATGCACCAGAGAATTGATTTTTTCAATAAATCGATTGCAAATATGGTAGACTGCACATCAAAATTCCCCTCCTGGAATATGGTACGACACACTAGTATGGATTCCATGGGGACGTATGGTCATAGTAAGGAATGCGAGCCTATCAAATACATGTTAGCAAAATGCAAACAGAACAAGTTGATGCACAAAAAAGGAATAGATTCTGGGACTTTAGGGTGCATCACATGTTCCAATACAGATGATGATAATTCCTGCGAAATTTTGGAAAAAAGTAAGACATGAGTTATTCGTGTAAATACCACACATAAATACATCCCACATTGTCAGTTGAGCGGACCACATCCACTGAAATCGATGAGCACAAAAGACTTGTTGACATTGGTGGCTACATTTGCGGAGCTTGTGAGGGAAATGACTGTTCTAACTTTGAATTTAGCGACAGTGACGATGACCAAGTGATATGTGATTGATTTGATGAAAGAGAATTGTCAAATGATTTTTTTGGGATTGACAATTCATTTTAAATTTTTTGGGTTGGCAAATCCATGCTGGCAAAATTTTTGGAGTGAATATTTTGAGTTTAAACAGAATAAAAATGTTGATTAAAATAGACAATTGAATTTGGACAAAAATTTACATTCCCATATATTAGTATAAAGGAAGATGTATAATTATTTTATTTTTTTAAAAAATATTTGTGTGTCCCTTTTTCTGAAAAAAGGGGGGTGAAAAGGGAGCCGTTATGTAGGTAATCACTACTAATATTTACGCTGAGTCGAGTTGTGTGACAAATTTTGTCTGTAAATATAAATATTTTCACGGGACTTCGGATTGTCACTTCATCAAGCTTTTATCTGCAGTTTCCCAGGGATTTTTAATTTTGTCTGAACACTGTCATTACAAACATAAATAGCATCCGCATCGCGGGATGCGATCAGAGTTGTTCAGAGTTGGTAAAAGTACTGAACTTTTTTCAAAGTATACGTAAACGTAAAGTATTTATTTTTACTCACACCCTGAGTACAGAAAACGTAAAGTATTTTTTTTCTTTTACTCATGAGTAGTGATGGAATGGCGCCATGGCGCTGGCGCCATTTGAGGGCGCCAAAGGGCGCCGCGCCATGGCGCCATTGGCGCTTTGTGCCCTTTTTCTGTGGCGCCCTTGGCGAACTTCAACTTGCAAAATCATAGATGGATTCAAATCGTTGCAATTATGTTTTTGTCATTTGCAAGGAAACATTGGTTGGAAAAGTCTATTTGAAATGAATGGATTGTTTTCAAATGACAATTTTCATTGTGTTTGAATTCATCATGTAGATTTTATTTAAATTTTTTTGTTGCTAGTCTTGTTTTTGCTCATAACATCCTGGTGAACACAAATTTAGAAGTAAATGCATGTCCACGGTGCTGTAGCAACATTTTTACCCACATGCACGGTGTTGTAGCACTAATTTTCCTGGTGCCCTTGGCGCCTGGCCCCCTATTTTCCAAATGGCGCCATGGCACCCTCTTTCCGTGGCGCCCCTGGTGCCTGGCGCCCACTTTCCGAATAGCGCCATGGCGCCCTTTTTCTGTGGTGCCCTCGGTGCTTGGCGCCTGATTTCCGAATGGCGCCACGGCACCTGGCGCCCTTTTTTCTGGCGCTTTTCCATTACTACTCATGAGTAAGCATGAGTAAAATGCCAAGAAAACGTAAAAGTGAGTATTTTTGAGGAATTTTACCCCAATTTTCACTGAGAATTTTCTTACCCTTTTGACCATTTTTACCTTCAAATTCACTAGTTCATGTGTTATTTGCCATTTCTTGCGAGCCATTGTTGTTATTTGCCATTTCTTCCATTTACTTGCGAGTAAATGAGAGTAAAATGCTTTTTTCCAGAAAGAATAAATGCTAGTATTTTTTTCATTTTCTTTCTGGAAAAAGCATTATGAAAGTTTTCCCTGGACAAAAAGGTGTTTTCTTTCTATTAAAAAGTATTCTTTATGAAAAATAGGGGTCTCGATGGAAAAAATACTCTTACTGTACTCGCAAAATTTACTCTACTGTACTTAAGTACTCTCAAGAAGTAAGCGTACAGGCGAGTACAGATACTTTTTCAAAGTATGCGTAAGCGTATTTACTCAGCACTCGAGTATGCGTACTTTTTGAGTAAAAGTAAATACGCATTAACAACTGTGGGTGTGAGAGGTGCCCATATGAGACTGCTATATGTAGATATCGGCCACTGTTAGTCAAATATTTATTTGTAATTTTCAGACGCGAAAATATTATACCAAATTTTGCTGAAAGTACCTAGGTAAGTCATGGGTCCCTAGCATAGTCGTAGCATGCGTAACGGACGTAGCTTCTCATATGCCCATGCCCAATAAATTAGATATTTATGTGCATGTGTACAGATTTACTAGAATCACGAATCATGGCTATGACAGTGTGTCCAGTATTGAAATTAGGTAGGTAAAGTAGGCAGACATTTCATCCTACAAAATCGATGAGTTAGAATTCGCTCGTGAATAGAGCAACAACGAAACTTGTGTCCCACGCGGACGCTAGGAATTGAAAAGAAAATCATACAAAAAGAAAAATGGACATTTCGCTGCGTCCGCGCGTGCCACGGCCCTAGTTATCTACATTTTCAACGTTGCTCGTAAAGAATTTGATCGTTCAAACTACCGTTTTATATATGTTTATGTTTATGTTTATGTTTATGTTTTATATATGTTTATAAAGAGGTTATGTATATAAACAAAAATAGCGATTATGAAGGTGGAAATTGGCAAAGGGAAGCAAATTTCAACGATTTTTAGCTAACTTTAAGTTTTCACTCTCATTTGTATAATATGCAACTGGTAACTGGGATAAGGGCCAAGTTTTCATAGGTGACCCGATCTATTCCAATCGTTAAAATATTGCGTCACAATTCCTAATGCCGTCATGCACTCTCCACTGGAGAGATTGACGCAAATGTGTGTAGGGCGATACTAGGGTGTCAAAAAAATTTTTTTATGGAAAACTGAAAACGGAAAGGTAAAATTTTTTCACTTTACGGAAAACGGAAAGGTAAAAAAAAAATTTCTGCAGGAAAACGGAAAGGTAAAAAAATTTCACTCAGCGGAAAACGGAAAGGTAAAAAAAAAATTGTTGGCCGGAAAACGGAAAAATAAAATGCCGGAAAACGGAAAGCAAAATTTTCACGGAAACGGAAAAAAAGTGAAATTAGCACGGTAATAGACAAATTTGCAGAAGGAAAACCTGCATGCAGGTTTGCCTGTTTGGCTTTGATTGTGGTAGCTGTACATTCTGCAACTATGGATCATGCCTGTAACTTCACTTGTAGTTCAAGCTTTACTGAACCAACAAAAAATCATCAAAAAGTAGCCATAGTGGCCTTAGGAAAGGAAACACTACCACAATTTCACAGTCTAGAAGCAGTGGGAATCACTGATGACCCCTATGCAATTGATGACAACATTGCAGAGGAGATGATAATAAATAGCATAAAATTCAATGACAACAACAAACAATACTATATTGACTGGTCGTATAAAGAGAGTATCAGTAACCTTCCCCAGGGGAAAAGCAGAAGCCTTGGTGTGGTTTAAATCACTGATAAGAAGATTCAACAAAGATCCAAACTTATTCAAACAATACCGGAAAGTTTTGGATGACCAACTAGAAAAGGGAATAATTGAGATCTGTGACGACAAAACAGACAACAAGGGGATTCATTACCTGCCACACCAGCCAGTAATCATGCTGGGCAAATCAACATCATGCAGAATCGTGTACGATGGGTCGGCAGGTAAGCCCAGTTTCAACGAGTGCCTTTTTAGAGGACCAATTACAACACCATTAGCACTGGGCCTACTCCTGAAGTTCAGGGCAGGCAATCTAGCATTAATTGCCGATATTGAAAAGGCATTTTTGCAAATAGGATTGCATGACCAAGCTAGAGACTACACATGATTTTTCTGGTTGAAAGATGCCTCAAAACCAGTAACTGAAAATAACTTAATAGTACTTCATTTTAAACGCGTACTGTTTGGACTTGTCTGCAGCCCAGCAATTTTGGGAGCAGTCATAAAATACCATTTAAATGTGACAATAAACAACATGAATGAATATGAAGAAAATGAAGGGGAACAAAACCAGTTGGCGATGATAATAAACAACATTTAGGTCGATAACTTCATCATGAGTGTCATGAATGAAGTTGAAGCTTTAGAACTATATTACAAAGTCAAAGCTTTATTTGACCAATGTTCTATGAACATGAGGGAATGGCTGTCAAACTCCAGATCAGTCATGAATGAAATAGCAGAAAACGACAGGAGTCCAAAGGTGAATAAAATTGTCGCAGTAATGGGCATGAAATAAAATCACCAAACGGACATGCTGGCAATATCAACACCAAAATTGCAAATTGACAGCATCACAACACCAACCAGATGAAACTTGAATAAATTATTGGTGTCAGCATATGACCCAATTGGGTTCACAGCACCTGTTTCACTGACCCTGAAATCCCAGTTGTCAATGCTGCTCCAAGAGACAAAAACAACACAATGTGATGAGCCAATTGAAGATAAATACAGATTGGAAAAACAATGGAAAAATGCCAGAAAACTGAAAATCGAGCCAGAAAATGGAAAAATGGCCTGGTAAAACGGAAACAGAAAGGTAAAAATTTTTCAGCCGGAAAACGGAAAAATGGGCCGGAAAAACGGAAACGGAAAGGTAAAAAATTTTCAGCTGCCAGAAAACGGAAAACGGAAAGGTAAAAAAAAATTTCTGCAGGAAAACGGAAAGGTAAAAAAATTTCACTCAGCGGAAAACGGAAAACGGAAAGGTAAAAAAAAAATTGTTGGCCGGAAAACGGAAAAATGAAATGCCGGAAAACGGAAAACGGAAAGCAAAATTTTCACGGAAACAGAAAAAAAAGTGAAATTAGCACGGGAATAGACAAATTTGCAGAAGGAAAACCTGCATGCAGGTTTGCCGGTTTGGCTTTGATTGTGGTAGCTGTACATTCTGCAACTATGGATCATGCCTGTAACTTCACTTGTAGTTCAAGCTTAACTGAACCAACAAAAAATCATCAAAAAGTAGCCATAGTGGCCATAGGAAAGGAAACACTACCACAATTTCACAGTCTAGAAGCAGTGGGAATCACTGATGACCCCTATGCAATTGATGACAACATTGCAGAGGAGATGATAATAAATAGCATAAAATTCAACAACAACAACAAACAATACTATATTGACTGGTTGTATAAAGAGAGTATCAGTAACCTTCCCCAGGGGAAAAGCAGAAGCCTTGGTGTGGTTTAAATCACTGATAAGAAGATTCAACAAAGATCCAAACTTATTCAAACAATACCGGAAAGTTTTGGATGACCAACTAGAAAAGGGAATAATTGAGATCTGTGACGACAAAACAGACAACAAGGGGATTCATTACCTGCCACACCAGCCAGTAATCATGCTGGGCAAATCGACATCATGCAGAATCGTGTATGATGGGTCGGCAGGTAAGCCCAGTTTCAACAAGTGCCTTTTTAGAGGACCAATTACAACACCATTAGCACTGGGCCTACTCCTGAGGTTCAGGGCAGGCAATCTAGCATTAATTGCCGATATTGAAAAGGCATTTTTGCAAATAGGATTGCATGACCAAGCTAGAGACTACACATGATTTTTCTGGTTGAAAGATGCCTCAAAACCAGTAACTGAAAATAACTTAATAGTACTTCATTTTAAACGCGTACTGTTTGGACTTGTCTGCAGCCCAGCAATTTTGGGTGCAGTCATAAAATACCATTTAAATGTGACAATAAACAACATGAATGAATATGAAGAAAATGAAGGGGAACAAAACCAGTTGGCAATGATAATAAACAACATTTAGGTCGATAACTTCATCATGAGTGTCATGAATGAAGTTGAAGCTTTAGAACTATATTACAAAGTCAAAGCTTTATTTGACCAATGTTCTATGAACATGAGGGAATGGCTGTCAAACTCCAGATCAGTCATGAATGAAATAGCAGAAAACGACAGGAGTCCAAAGGTGAATAAAATTGTCGCAGTAATGGGCATGAAATAATATCACCAAACGGACATGCTGGCAATATCAACACCAAAATTGCAAATTGACAGCATCACAACACCAACCAGATGAAACTTGAATAAATTATTGGTGTCAGCATATGACCCAATTGGGTTCACAGCACCTGTTTCACTGACCCTGAAATCCCAGTTGTCAATGCTGCTCCAAGAGACAAAAACAACACAATGTGATGAGCCAATTGAAGATAAATACAGATTGGAAAAACAATGGAAAAATGCCAGAAAACTGAAAATCAAGCCAGAAAATGGAAAAATGGCCTGGTAAAACGGAAACAGAAAGGTAAAAATTTTTCAGCCGGAAAACGGAAAAATGGGCCGGAAAAACGGAAACAGAAAGGTAAAAAATTTTCAGCTGCCGGAAAATGGAAAACGGAAAGGTAAAAATTTTTCGGCTGCCGGAAAACGGGAAACGGAAAGGTAAAAAATTTTTGGCTGCCGGAAAACGGAAAGGTAAAAAATTTTCCTGCGGAAAGGCGGAAACGGAAAACGGAAACGGAAATTTGACACCCTAGGCGATACGTCTGCCGACTTTACATTAATACCTGCTTAGGTATGTAGAATATTTACATAGGTATACTAAATAAATACTTTACAATCCGTTGGCAATGTGAACCCAAAATGCACTTGGGTTTGCGGACGCGTGCCGCAATTTTTTTCATTGTAAAACTATTTTGTAAATTTCGTACATAAACAGATGAAAAGGTGACGGCAGCAAAAAAACTTTGTCATGCCATATCCTGCCAAAAGATGACATTAAAATTTAACCCAAAATTTGGATCTCACATTTGTTATGTGTGCTATCGTAAACATTATTAACCAAAAAGCTTCTTCTATCTCGGCGTTTTTTTTCACAACGAAATTTAAGTGCATTGTTTTCAATCCGAAAACCGTAAACATATTTTGCGTAGGTCACATTTTATTATGCTTAGGTATTTATAGAAACTTGTCAATATTTGCAGTCAATATTAGCCATTGAGTGTCAAAAGCAAGGCGGACTAAAACAATATTTCCAAATGACTCATTTATGACTTTGCCACATAGTCATCAGTGTTGGAAAGGCGCCAGGAAAATCGGCGCCAAGCATAAAAAATATGACATTCCATTCAAAAATGACCGCGCCGAGCGCTGTGCCGCTATATGCCCCACAAGTGGCGCCAGCCGCCAGTGCCAGTTTTTCAGCTAAACTTTTATTCACAAATCTAAAAACTAAAAGTGTTTACTTTTTACGAATCCGTTCACTTTTTCAGGCCACTTCCCATATAAAATATTACATGCGGACAGAAATGAGAAAATCCACCAGCAAATCTAGTCGATCGAGCATGAAATCCACATTCTGCAGCAGCTATTTCACAAGACGTCGATTCGCAAGACTTTCCTTGATATACATATTCGTCGCAGCGTGCAAAAGCATCCAAGCAGAGCGCATTTTGGTGGTCAATCAACCGGTGGCGCCTTCTCACGTGAGGTTGCTGAATCGACTGGCTGTCGAATTGATGCAGAGAGGTCACGAAGTTACCGAGTTGAGATGGCCGCTTACTGAGCAGGTGCGATTGTGTCGATTAGATTGCAGCGTGCAGCAGTTTTTTTGGCACGTCGAGAGTCGGGATGAAATTCCACGTGACTAATAGGCACTTGACTTTTTCCTGTGGTCCTGTCCTACTAGGGGCAGTCACAAACCCTGTAAAATGTCAAATGTCATGCGAAGTGTCAAAAGTCATGGCAAACGTGTTTCCATGGCATTTGACATTTTACAGGGCCTGGGATTGGCATCATATTGGCCCTGCGCACGCTAGTTTTGACACGAAATTTCGAAAACTAATGAAAAAGCTTGAGTAGTGTTTGAGTTTTCCACAATGAGTCATTCTCAGTCTTCGTCAACTGTAGTTGACGGCCACCTCATTGTAGAAAACTCAAATGCGTTCTAAGCTGATTTTGAGTTTACAAATTTCGTGTGAAAACTAGTGTGCGCAGGCACATTCATGCTATACCTTCGATAATCCATTTCACGGATTGCTTTCACATTGTCTGTGCTCCTCACTCGCAACACCAAAACTTTCATAAAAAAATCACACAGACCCAACAAAACAACAACCCCCACACCAACCCCCAACCCCCCCCCCCCCAGGTAGCCAAACTCCCCACACCCCCCAACATCAGCGCGGTGTCATTCGCCCGGCCCTCCCCCCTAGCGTCGGCCACTGTGAACGCCTACGTGGAGCACTGGGCGTGGTTAGACAAGGCGGACGTGGGCAGCGTGTTCAGGATGGTCATCGAGCACACCGTGTTGAATTTGATGGGGTTGCCCGCGTTGGTGCAGAGGTTTGTTGGGGTTGGGGGTGGAAGATAGGGGGTTTTGAGGGAAAATAATTACTAGGACCAGCTCTGCAAGCAAGTTGACAAGTAAATACATTACTCCTAACTCTTGACTTGACTCTTGACTTTGCTCTTGACTTTTAACTTGACTCTTGACTATGTCACTCGCGAAATCTGGTGCTAGTTTCGCAAGTGACAAAGTCTAGAGTCAAGTTAAAAGTCAAGAGCAAAGTTAGGAGTCACCTCAAGAGTGAAGAGTAAAGTACTTGTCAACTTGCGGGACTAGCCCCTGATCTAGTGGTTTAAAAATATTGTCAAGATTTCACGGCTCTGAAATCCTTGAATTGAGCCGACACACTGATGCACGCATTTGGATGTGCTGCGGTGTCGCGCAGCAAAAATCTTTGATCGTGCTGCACACCGTCGCACCAACGCTCGCATAGAGTGTTTAGATGCGCTGAGAGCAAATTAGATGCTCTGAGTTTCCCCCGTTGTAGACTGGGTCTATAGTCTGCCCCCAGCATTATTAGGTAGTATATTACCTAGATAATCATAAAAAAGTTACAACAAAAAGAACCTTAATTTCAGGTGGCTGGGCACCGCCAAAACACTAGTAGACCCATGCGTCCAATTCGAGGCCATGCCAAGTTTACGCGAACAACTAATTAACGGTAATTATTCACTGGCGATAATTGATCCCATTGCTCATGTTTGCGGCTGGATAATATTGAACAATCTTGATGTACCCTATATAGCTGTGAGCAATTTTGTGGAGTTCTATGGATTAGATCTGGCTTCAGGTGAGATTTTGGGAAACAGGGTTCGATAGCGCACCGATAGCATATCATGACAGGAAATGTGATGATGCGCCGGAGAAATGTAAATAGTCAGCCCCATGCACCTGGGGGCAGTCCCAGACACTGTAAAGGTAAAGTGACATGTAAAATGTCAACCAAAACAAAAAGAAAATATTTTATTACTGAATTTTGCATGACAATTCACACTTTATGTTACATTTGTTAGACACTTTGCACGACATTTTATTTTACATGACATCTGACACTTTACTTAACACTTTACAGGCTCTGGGTTTGGCATGATGAGATGCCAACGCCACAGACCGCTTTGAGCCTCGCAAAAACGGGTGCTAACGCCCGAGTAGTGATGGAAAAGCGACATTTTTCTCTGGCGCCATTGGCGCTTGACGCTGGCATTCGGAACAGCGCCATGGCAATTTTGGCGCTTGGCGCCAAAGCCCTGGCACTTTTGCCATTACTACGCCCGACCACACCCCCCCCAGGCGTCCCAGTACCCATGTCCTACGTCCCAGCGAGCTTGGACACGTCCACGGACCGGATGAGTTTCCTGCAGCGGTTGCTCAACGCGCCCATGCACATGGTGCTCGACTTCACGCACGACTACGTGCTGGTGCCCACTGCGATGGCGCTTACAGGTATGAACAGTGCCCTATGATATTACAGGTAAATGTGAGAGTGCGCTGGCAGAGGTCACTGGCTGTGTGGAAGTCGTTACTCAGGGATAGTTTCTCCGCACTAGGATAGCATTAAAATATTAGTCGCCACGTTCAATCAATGACGTCGCATGTAAAAAGTACTTGCCGTTACATTTTCCACGAAAAAGTATTTTCTGCACTTTTTCGACGAAAAAGTGTTTGCATTTTCTGTACTAGGGGGTGATAAAAAATATTTTGCATACCTATACATGAATATAAACAGGTACTTTGAAAAAGGTTCAGTAATTTTACCTACTCCGGTGCCAAGGGTCAAACCACCATTCGAAAAAACGGCATGACATAAATCTCGTTGGCACTTCTTAATTGCTACCATATAAAAGAGATCAAAAACAAGTTACCATAGCACACCCGTATTCAGATTCCATGTATGTATGGAAATTCTATAATCCAAATTAATCCGAGAGAAACATAAATACAAGAAGCATCAAACTAAACAAAAACACAGAAAAACGCAACCAAGCACATTTCATCCAACCCCAAAAACACCCCGCCCGCACCCGACAGCCACGCAAATGGTGTCGGGCAGCTTGCGGCACCTGACGCCCAAGCTGACGCTGGTGAACGGGCAGCGGCACTTCGACGACCTGCCCAGGCCCGTCACGAACACCCTGCACACGTTCAACAAGGTCACGCTGCGCAACGACACCGATGACACCTTGGACGAGCAGTTTGAGCTGTTCGTGGACAGTGACAAGTCCATGGGAACCGTGATTTTGTCCATGAGCACTACGACCAGTACGGCGGGCATGCCTCTCGAAACTCAGCGGCATTTTAGCAAAGCGTTTTTGAAGTGAGTCGTGGATTTTTTTGAAAGTGGCATAAATACGTGCATGCATAAAATATTTATACCCACCCAGTTAGGAGGCAAGTTAAACTTGTGTCGGAAAGCACAAAATCTGTCTGTAAAAAGTTTTTCATGATCATGACTTTACATTTTACACTTGACTTAACATTTGACATTTGACTTTACATTTGACACTTGACTTGACACTTTACAGGGCTTGGTATTGCCACCTGAAGTTTTTAATAAACTGGAGCTTTTCTCCAAAAAAAGAATCAATAAACGGCATAATCATCACATCAGACGGCATCAAAATTCCCCTCACATCTAAGATGAAAGATAAACCGCGACCCAAATACAGACTCCCCCAATATCGCTTCATCTGGCGTCTATCTGGCCCATCAATATGCGACAACGTAACCAAAAATTGTCCAAACATAATGACAGCAAATTGGCTGCCACAATCCAGTCTCCTAGCACACAACAAGACAAAATTATTGATCACACACGGTGGCATTAATAGTGTCTTGGAGGCTTTAACCTACGGCATTCCCACACTGGTGGTGCCGATGTTCGGCGACCAGGTGCCACTCACAGACCTTGTAAAATGCCCTGTAAAATTTCAAATTTCATGGAAAGTGTCAAAAGTCATGTGAAATGCCTTGTAAAATAGCAACCGCGTTTGCTATTTTAAAAGGGCACTTCACATGACTTTTGGAACTTTGCATGACATTTGATATTTTACAGGGCATTTTACAGTGTTTGGGAGTGCCCTCAGTTCCCAAATGGCGCCAGGGTGCAGCAGCACGGCACGGGCAGGCTGTTGCTGAAGAACGAATTGGACAGTAAATTACATTACGTGCTCAAGGAGATGCTCAGTAAGGACACGTGAGTTGATTCATGCGCTGAGACTCGCTCTGCAAGTACACCCACTCTGCAAGTAGTAGCGGCCGGCAAGTAATTATGACCGCTCCTCAAAAGCGTTCGCCCTGCAAGTATGTACACCACCTAGTGCTGAATGTACTGGCATGGGGGATAGTGGTTGTGCACTTGGCGCAACTCCAATGCCTGGCTTTAGAGGGGGGACCAATGTGCCATAGTCGTTGCAGCTGTAGCTGCTTTCATGCAACCATTAATTTCTGCAAAGCGAGTTTAGAAGCGATCTGCTCAAAACAATTGTTGTGAAGACACATTGTGAAGCACTGTCTCTTGTTTGCCATGAAACTAAGCTGTCGGTTTTTCTTACAACCCATTTCTGGTGCCGAAGCTATCCCCCCCATGCTGGCACATTCAGCTGGTGTACATACTTTCAGAACGAACGCTTTTGCAGAGCGGTCTTAATTACTTGGAGGGCCGCAATTACTTGCAGAGGGAGTTTACTTGCACCGGGGTGCAGTGTCATTCACACCCACTACCGTAATCCAATGAATAGGATTCAAAACATCTGATTACAGGTACACAAGGGCAGCAAAGAAGCGTTCCGCCATGGCAAATGACCAAATGCGCTTACCAACCCTGCGAGACCCATCAATGCATTGGGTTCACAAAGTTCTCAGACACTGCACCATGGGCAAGAATACGTGCAGCAAAATGCTGCGTCCACGCACTTTTGGAATGGGTGGATTCGTATATTTTGGGCTCGATATTTTTGCAGCTGTTTTTATAGTGACCGCCGCGGCGCTGTGTGGGCTGAGATGAAAATTTGGCAATGTCCACGCCAGTTTTAGCATATGACGGCACGTGATTTAGTGCAGATATAATTTTCAGCGTACGAATTCTGAATGTGCATCGTTTTTGTTTGTCGAATATTTATGTTGCGAACATTGCTATAAACAGCACAATGTGATAATGTTACTTTTTTATATATATAGATATTTTGCCATGTAATCCAAATTTGATATAGTCCTAAACTGTACGGGTAAGCCAGTTTGAAAAGGGGAAGTATATAGCATAGACTACAGAGACTAAAAAGCACTGTGTACGCAGCGATGAAAAAAAACCCGTTAATTTTCCAAGCCGCTTCATTAAAAAATCTATTTATAGACATTTATTTTGCAATTTGATTGTATTTTTCAATGTTGTGGTATAGATGAAGAATAATGATTTCTGTTGAAAATCACTTCCAAAAGCTCACTACCCAACAGTTCAAATGTTTTCAAAGTTTCGTATCTGAACAGATATAGTTTTACAATTTCTATCTCCAAAATAACGTTGAATTGCGTGGAAAACGTTTTGGGAGGAAAATTAGTGTACCAATACAAAAATTGTTGGTATTAAAAATTAGCACACGTAAATTATTTCACAGTAAAGCATGTAAATAGCTGAGCATCAAAATCCATCCGTTTCCGTGGAGTAGAAAATAGAAAATATACTCACGGGTGACGGACGCATCACTACAGGCACATTTTTTGACAAGAAATTTTACATGCGCAAATGTACGACCATGCGATTTAAACCAAGTCATGGACAAAATATCACACGAATAAACATTAGAATCAACAACCCAAACCCGTCGATCGCTACAAAGAATTTCACACGCCTTCAGAAACGTGCTGTTGCAACTTTTCCATAGCTCGTCTACCCAAAATCGACTGTCTCCACATCGTGAGCCCAGTGAATACGGCAGTCAGAAATGGAGCGAGAACCAATAAAATGTCGAAACCCAGGGATTGGTTCTCAAAACACGGACGCACTTCAGTGGTCGCGTTGCCAGAGCCGCATTCCAATCTGAAAATTGATTGGTATGCAAAATTTTGGGTAAATCGACGCGGGTACCCAAATCACCCACATCAATGCGCTAAATATATCATAGGGCATGCAACTAAAGAACCCAAATCATCCAACCACAATTCGGTACCCTAAGTGCCAAATTGTGATATTCGCAGCAAAACCACTTGTAAAGACTCAAACAGTATTGAAGTTCCAAATGCCCGGTAAACATTTGACCGAGAACTTCAGAACGAGAAATGAGGTAGGGCCACTCCCAGAACATATGAAATGCCCTGTAAAATGTCAATTTGTTCACTGGTCATTGGAAATTTTCAATGACACTTGACATGAATTTTGACACTTTGCTTGACATTTCACAGAGTCTGGGATTGGCAGAGGGTCCGATTGGCAAACAGCACATAGGTATCACAACTCGACCCAAATACAACACCGTACGCACAACACACCGATCAAAATACCCGGTCGGCTTGCACGCGTCCGCCACTTTCATTTCGAACAAATTACACCGCTGGCACTTTGCCAACACCTTGCACTCTGCGCTGGCACCACCCTCTGAATGTTCCAAACTGACAGTTCTCTCAGTACTGCTAGTGCTAAATTCAGGCGACATCACAGAATTGTGCTGCTGAAAACTGTAGGATGCATCTACGGCGATGCCAGTCGAAGGTTCGGAATCCATCCACCAGTCTTCAAGTGCGATTACTAGAGCAGTGGCGCTGCAAAATTAGGGACTTTATGGTCAAAACAACAATAAAAGTGTGCTAGAGAAAAGCGCCACAAAAAATTGTAGCCACGCCCATCCAAAATTTGGGAAACTCATATCATAACCTCATTGTGGCCACGCACACTAGTACACCATCACAATTTGGGGAAACTCATACTTCTGTTTCGAACACTTGATTGAAACGTCTCTAAAAACACATTGTCAACCAGAATGAGTAATTTTTGATCACCGTCGACAGTAGTTGACAGACTGTCCATTCCGATAAATGGTTTCGAAACAGATTTATCATGGTGAACTCAAATATTTACAAGTTTCCCATATTTCGTCGTCTACCAACTGTGCGCCCAGCGCCAACAGGTAAAATAAACCGACGCTAATAATCCGGCACCGGCGGCCAGCATACGCCTACCCGTGCAGCTCTCAATTGCATCCATGGGATGGTAGATTTCCCGCCGCTGTTTTAAGTCATCTCTAGGATTTCGCTGGTTGAAAACCAGACACTATTTATCTGGTTGAGTGGTGGCTGAAAAAAGTGTGACGTTTTTCATGTGTTCTCGTTTGACAACAAAAATGGTACGCAGGAAGAGCGCAGAATGCTTTTATCTGGCAAATTGCACCATCAAAACGAAACTTTCTGAGAATCTGGTGTTCATAAAGAGCGACAGAAAAAGGCACATTTGGCATATTTAAATTAAAATCCATGCTGGACGATGGCACTATTCAATACAGGGGTCTCCAGGATTTTGGCCCTCGCGGGGGCTGGATAGATAGGAAATCGCTCCTCCGGAGGGATAGATAACTGAAAAATTTTCTGGGGGGGGCTGGGGGGGCTGATGGGGGGGGGGCTGGCGGCGGCACAATATATAGGCTTTTTCAAGGTTAAAAAGGCAGAAAGGGGAAAAATCGCTAATAATCAGTTAGAAGTGGCCAAAAGCGGGATAAAATGGCTAAAAATAGGTATGTAACCATGTATATAGCCGGAAAGCATGATTTTGAAGGTGAAAAACTTCAAAAAGTTGCGAAAATTAGCGATTTTTAGCGAAAATTGGGACAAAATTTTTCAAAAACCACTCCAGATAGATAGATAGCTGAGCGATTTGGGGGGGGGGTGTATAGGGGTAGTAGCCAAAAATATTGCCTCGGGATAGATAGATAGGTGAGCGGCCTCCGGGATAGATAGATAGCTAGCCGATTTGGGAGGGCAGCCCCCCCCCTAGGAGACCCCTGATTCAATACCAAAATAAATCCCATGGTGAAAGGGCCAACTCCGCACCTTGCGTCGAATTTCGTGTAAAGTTATAATATAAAGTGTATTTACATACTTTGTTAAGTTGTACAAATACTTGTCACTTTAAACATCACTTACAACCTTCGTTTCATACTTTCATTTCCACTCAGAAATTTTCACTACTCTCAATGCCTTTACTGGCAAGCCGCGGAGATGGCAATTTAGGCTACAATTGAGTTCGGCCAAAAGGACAAGTTTTTGTTAATTTTTGAACAAAATACAGTGATGTGACATCGTCACCAAAACAAAGTTCAACATACCACAAAAAACTCACCACAAAACAAAAATACAAAAAGTATAAATATTTTAGTTGCCCGAATTCAAAATATAAATGTCGACCAATAGACGGCACCCAGACAAAAAAGAGGCGAATTTACCGCCAACAATAAAACATTCAAACCCACAATACGAAAAAACAACTCACAAAAATATACACTAGAAAAATGTATCACAGGATGAATTCCAAACAGACCATCTGCATAAAATATTTTCGGATACTATCTATTGCACAAAGGAAAAACTTTTTCAATTCTAACGATCGGGACATATGACGAAAATTTACGACCACCTAGCTACGAGTTTATCTGTTGTCGAGAAAAAAATATTATGAAATGGGCGTGTTTAAAGATATACCTATATTATTTCGCAGTGTCCGTGGCCGCTTCAGGCTTCATTCCAGGTTGAGAGATCAAATGCCAGGGCACAATGACAAAATTATCAAAAATACAAAAACAACCCAAAATTCACAACCCATCCATTCCAGTTTGTATTTGTATTTCTGTTTTTATTGTGCATTACTTTCAACCAGAACAAAACCCGGCATATTTTTACCACGGCATTACGTTCACAATTCATAGGGCAAGAACACGTGTAGCTGACACCACAACCAGGAGTTTGGTAGGGGGTTTGTGGGTTACCCGCTCCAGCTATCTAACCCCAACGCAAAGTTTTTGGCTACTATTCCCTGTACCTGAACCCCCTTCCACAAATCGGCTATCTACATGTTCCTATGTTCTCTCTTTTAACCATTGGAATAGCCTATATAATCAACTGCGGCGACTCCCCCCCATACAAATCTTTTTAATTTTTGAATTTTTATTCAAGAGGAGCGATTTACATCTACCAGAACCCCCGCAGAGGTCCAAATCTAAAACCCCTTGTCCACAACCAAATACACTATAAATAACACATCACAGACACTGCTACGAGGTGGCACTCCACCTATGCAAATATGCAGTCCATCCACTAGCAGAAGGGCCATTGTTTTGGTCCCCTTCAGCGTGGGCAATCCGCTTTATTTGACCCAATTCGTCGTTGGACAACCCTAGCAGCGTGGAGAGCACGGGCACCAGTCTGGCGCGCTGTTCGGACTGCTCGGACGTGATGAATTTGACCACCACGTTTTTGACGTACTCGCAGTGAGCCATGTGCGCCTGGCGCTCCTGGGTTGGTGGGATTTTAGAAGTGACGATTTTAGAAGACCTATCAAACACTATGCGTGCACTCCGCGGATTGCACAATTTGTACTTGCACAAGGAAACAAGCAATAATGACGACATGCTGAATTTCAAAAATCGTTCAAAAAAAAGGAAAAACATTCGGGGAATTTCAGGGAAAACATCGGCCACTTTTACGCAATTCCGCCTTTTTTTGTGAAAGTGTGCGTAAAGGTGAAAGTATCCTGCTCGCGCGTTACCGACAAAGACATAAAATACCTACTTTAGACGCATAATTTGCGGGTCCGCCGAGTATAACAGCATAAAATTTCACACGGAACACCATCCATAACAAGTCGCCAACCTCATTTCTATTCAATCTTCTAATTTCCGCTTTCAACACTTCAATCTGTTCCGCATGTCGTTCCGCAGTTTCTTCCGAATCCTTAAGGAGCGCGGACACATGGGCCAAAGTGGCATTTGCAGCTAAAATGTCCGAACTAGTTCGATCAGAAGTCTTGTTTCCAAATACTGGACTTGTGACCGCGCTGTGGTAGTGATTCTGGAGGCACTCCCAGACCCTGTAAAATGCCATGTAAAATGATCAATGTTATGCAAAGTGTCAAAAGTAAAGTAAAAAAACTCAGGAAAATGGCAAACGTGTTTGCCATTTTCCAGGGCATTTAACATAACTTTTGACACTTTGCATGACATTCGACATTCAACATTTTACACGGCATTTTACAGGGTTTGGGAGTGGCACCTGATCGCGGTCGGGCGGACTCGTACTGATGCGCGCGGATTGTGCTGGTTGGTCACGTAGCAGTTGGTCCAGAGTGGGCGGAGTCCGTCGCGCTGAATGGGATTGAGTTAGCTGCAACTTGAAAAACTAAAAACAAACACGCGTAAACCGTCGGTACAACTGCAAACGACCTTCTACAAAAGTGAGCCCATATGGCAAAACAGTACAAATCTCACAGAGACCGACTTCTGACATCAGTTGCCAATCCCAGACCCTGTAAAATGGACAGTGTCATACAACGCTTCAAAAGTCATGTAAGGTGGCTTGGAAAATGTAAAATAATCTCTTATTTTTGCTGGTAGTCTGACATTTTACAGGGCATTTCACATGACCTTCGACACTCTGCATGAAATGTGTCATTCTACAAGGTCTGGGCACGGACCCTGACACCTCTACTCACCATGAACATGCACAGCCCTCGGAGTGGGCGTGCCCTCTCCACTCTGCCAATGCTCGTTGTTCATCTCCAACGAACAAGTGCCCAAACTGTTGGTCGATTCCCGATGGGCCAACGTGTGCGTCGGTTGTTGATTGGCTGGATGTCTAGCGGGCGCATGTCCAGTGGACTGCGGATTGGCGCTGGTCTGTTGCTGGAGGGCGGAGTCTAATTGGGTCTTGAGGTCCCGCAGTTGTTCCCGAAGGTCTTCTTCCTTGGAGCGATGTTCTGATTCCGCGGCGGCGCACTCAGTAATTTCCCGATGCAGATTGGCCTGTAATAGGTCGAGGTTTAATAGGGTAAATCCAGAGGTCTACATAAATTGAGGTTACATCAAACATAAGATATTTTTTTAGTAAATATCGGATATATACATAACTATTCATCTATTTCCAAGTCACACACTACATTACAACTCTAATTGGAGCCAGTATGGATTTCAATCGTTAGCGATGCACTTGATTTTTAGAGTGATTTTTTATCTGATTAAATTTTTTGGACAAACAAACCACTTTCAATTTGCCGACCTTCTTTTAAATAAAATTAAGTTGATTTAAGCAATGTTCCATGTCAAATGTGTTTTCTTCAAATCCCCATCTATGGTCAGTAAACATTTACATACTTCCAACTCGGTAGCGCGTTGCTGAATCGCAGTGATTTCGTTATTTTTGGTTTCAACCATGGCGTCAAGTCTTTGTTCCAGAGAACGGCGCTCGACTCCCAGTCTGAAATCGATTTACAATTTTAAAATAACACAACCTTTAAATGACACATTTTTAAATAAGCCCACTTTTTATCAGCAGAAATCCTCTCATCATCCAACATCTTTTTCATTTTCGCAATTTCACTCGACAAACTTTGGCCCTCTGTCCTCGCAACGGAAAGTTCATTATTCAAGCGGTTGTTCAGCTGCAAGTTATCAACAAAAAATGCAAAAAAAATCGAACCCAAAATGGAAAAAAGAAAAGTTGCGAAAATTACATCATTGGCGTCATCCAGTTGACTCTGCAATGACGTCATCTCTGATCTTATTCGCTCAATTTCTTCTTTCCACGCAACATTTTCACAGGACTCTTTTTGTTGCCGTTCACGCAGCACCGCAGTAACTCGCGACTGGAAGGTTAAAATAGAAATTAGTTTCAATGCCCTGTGGGTTTTCCCAGACAATTTTTATGGAGGAATTATTCGAGCGACGTGTTTTTTATATTAGAATTTTTGTAAACACATTTTCATCAAAGAATTTTCACCCACAAAATCACTAGTTCATGTGCTTGGTGGCCTATTTTCAGCTAGGTATATAAATTAATAGCTAAATGCTATTTCTAGCTATATGATATTCCTATTTCTAGCTGTATAAAACGATTTTTATCAATTTTCTGCTTTTACACTTTATATTATATTTTTAAAAAACTTTTTTAAGAAACTGTATATTGAACACAACTGAAAAATCTTCAGCTTTCTATCCCTCCCGAGGATTTAGGGGATTTCCCGAGTCGAGGGATTTACCTTCGACCTGTTCCACCGGTTCAAATCTACAAAAAAACCCTGGACTTATTCGAGATATCTGGCAACCAGCCAAAAATTATCCAAGTATAAAACGTGAGTAACACAATGCAAACTCACTTTGTACTGGTCAAATTCCACTCTTAGAGCATCGAGCGCTTCCCCAGCCTTCAAACTGGCTTCCTTGTGCTGTTTGGCCGCCCGCTCAGCAGCCAATAATCGCGATTTGGTTTGGTCCGACGCGGCACCCGTATCAGACAATTGCAACTTGAGCGACTCTATTTGGTCCAGCGAATTTTGCAACTTTAATTGGCACTGATCCAACTGTTCACGGGTGGCTGTCGTCTGAAAATTTAAAAAGTTTTTTTTCTTCGCAAATGTGTGAAAAGTGTGATAAAGTGTGAAAATGTAAAACTCGCTTCGCTTTTGGCATCAGCTAACTCAGAATCGAGTTTCTGCGTTGCGGCTGTCAACTCAATGCGCTGCTGCTCTACCATTTTCTGCTGCTCGTGTGCATTATCTGCATCATCAACGAGAAGTCATTCAACGAAAAAACAATTTGTTATACTCGGAGGACTTAATGCCGTACATTTTTCCCGAGGAAACACTCCATCGGTGCGAAACGTCATGAATTTTAACCGCTCTTTAACTCGTTCCAGTGTGAAATACAGAGATACGTTCTGGTGAATGCGGAGATTCGGAACGAAATATTTCCTGATTCTAAAGGCCGCTTTCTAAATGTTTTGCAGAACGGCGTGATAGCCCGTTATAAGTTCTGCCGAGGATATTTTAAGATTTCTGGCACCCGGAAACGCGAAATACGTGAAAATACTAGGGTCGGCCGGCATACAAACAAATATTTTCTTTTTGTAAAAGGTCGGTCCTAAAAGTTTTCAGTTTGACGTAGATATTTGATTTTTTATAAAAATGGTACATAAATATTAGCAATTGGTAGAGTATCGTGTCTGCCGAGTATACCACACACTAGTACACCGTCGAAATTTAGGAAACTCATAAATTTGTATTTAACTAACACAGTTTACCAGAATGAATGCTTTTTGATCGACCGTTGACACTCCTCACTCTGGTAAACTGAAATGCGTCCAGAAAAGTTTTACGAGTCCCACAAATTTCGGTGGTGCACTAGTACGCAGTGCCTCCAGTCCGAAATTGACTAATAATCAAAATAAACTACCTAACTCGACCCTTAATTCCTCTGTGCACCTTTCCGCTTGCGTAGCCCGTTGTAGCGCATTTTGAAGGTCGCTTTTAGCCCTGGCAGCATCTTTTTCCCAATCGGCTGCTTCTAAACTGAGTGCCGCCCGTTCCGCCATAGTCTGCATTTCAATGGGGGGTTATTCGGAACGATAAATAGTGAATTAATTGGCATGTTTCCAAAAAAGTTTATAAGAGAAAACGCGAACCTCTTGCAGTCGAGTAATTTTGCTGTTGGATTCTGTGAGTTCCCGTTTCAGACGATTTATTTCTGCATCGCGAGTGGCCACTTCCTCCCGACTCTGCATGGTGAAAATCTGATTACTGCAAAAAAGATTTACTCAGTTTGTTAAAGCAACACTAGAGACAACACATGACTTAATCAACGTGATTTTATCAAATGGCAGGGTTCGACCGGTGATGGTCGGTGATAATAGTCTGACTATTCGGACTAGTGATGTAAAAAGCGCCAGCGCCATGGTGCTTTTCCCGTTTGCGACACCAACGCCAAACGATTTGAGCGCCAAGCACCATGGTGCTTTTCCGGACCGTGGCGCCAAATATTTCTTAACATCTTTCTACATAATTAGCGGTGTACAAGCGCCAAAAGCGCCATGGCAATTTTACGTTTGGCGCCAACGCCATTGCGATTTTACATCTCTTATACAACTTCCAACAACAAATTCATGAAAGAACCGCACTCACCAACGATTTTTCAGCAGTGATTGGTGGTGGAAGTGCGTCAGTTTGGCACTCAATGTCGGAATTTTCAACAATACAGCCTTCTGTTTGCGTAAACGCGTGAATTTCCGGGCTCTGTACGGTAGACTATTATGCATTGTTTGTTGAAAATGTGAAAAGTAAACCCAAAAACACAACGACCAGAGGAGATTACAAAAATACAACGTCCCACTAAACCAAAGGTGCAAAACCCAGAGTGCAAAATATAAACCCACAAATCCACAAAAAAACCCACATCCTTATCCCTCGCCAAAGCACCATCATCCTCCTCCCCAACGCCGCCATCATGCGCCCCTAGTTCGTGTCCGTCGCCGTGCACTCCAAGCTGACCGACGGCATTATCGGTGCGATTCGCGAGCGCCTGGCGTAGGGTAAGGCACTCGGTTTGTAGGCGACAGTGCGCCTGCACAGCCGGGTGCAAAGAAACATTTTCACGCGGTTGGGGGGGGGAGTGTGTTAATTGTGCAGCATCGGGGTATCCAGTGCATAGTTTTAAAACGTATTTACGTTTACTCAATAAATACGCATACTCGAGTACTGCGTAAATACGCTTACGTTTCCTCCCAAAAGATACCGGTACTTACATATCGCGTACTTCTTGAAAGTACGCGAGTACAGAAAACGTTATAGGTGGAAAAAATGGAAATGTTGTGAAATAGCTTTTGATTACATATTTAGAAGATGATTTTCTGTCCATAGTAAATGATGACAGTACGGTTTAAAGATGGGTTCAGAAATGGGGTAAAATCAGCGCACAAAACATTTTAATTGCGTATATTGGAAATGCATCAAGAATGGCCAAACACAGAAGCAGACTGGAAAGGCACATTGTGCACTACACACACTAGTTTTCACCGTGACTTCGTGTGAAAACTGAAATTTTTTCAAATGCAAATTAATGAACACTGTTGAATAATTTAATTTAATTTTAATTGGAATTTAAATAAATGAAAGGTAAAATATAAAAAATTTAAAAACTAAAACACATATAGCATACAAAAAGAGTAGGCGGGATGTCGCCATGTCGCCATTTCAGTTTTCACATCCGTCACGGTGAAAACTGTGTGTAGGGCCATTGGTGGAAACGTTGGGGTGGGAAAAAGCCACCCACAGTTTTTCGTTGCGGACACCAAAGATTGAAAAAAGCTTTTGAAATTGCCGAGCCCGAGCTCATCGAACTAGATACACCCCCCTGAAAACTCCAGATTTGCATAAAATTACTGTATCTCAAAATGTGTGCAGCAAAGAATTAAGTGACCGATAAGAGGACAACAGAAAGAATAGTAATGCAAAGCATAGGAAGGACTGCAAAATAAAATGTAACCAGGTAACCAAGTAGAAGGAAAGCATGCAATAAACCCACAACACCAAATACCTGGCACTTTTCCAAGTAATCGCGTTCAGCTTCCTGAACCTGCGCCACGGCATCATCAAGTCGACTTTTCAACTCGTTGATTTCACTGCCAGTGCGCTCCCGCTCGAGATCGCGTGATTCTTGTACATTCTTTAGTTCCTGTATGTTTTGCAAATATACAGAGGTATTGGCGAAAACAAGAACTTTTTGGCTCAACAAACACTAGTTGACAACGACATCAAATGTAAACTAATTCCGATCTCAATTCAAAGCTTGCTGACAAGCAGACGAACAATTTTCAAATGCAAAAGTGTTGAATCATGTTGCAAACCAAGCTGTAGAGTTGAAAACATTGCGGTCTGTGCAACGTACAAGGCCGACATGCAGTAAATGTATGTTTAAAGAATGATGCGTAGTGAAACTCGTCAGCAAGCTTTGAATTGGGATCGGAAACAGTTGACATTTGGAGTCGTTGTCAAGTGTGTGTGCAGGGCCGTTGAGGACAAATTTATACGCACCTGCGAAAGCACCTGGACTTCGCCCTTCAAATCGGAAGTCTCCTTCTGTGCTTGCTTCAATTTGGCCACTTGCTTCTTAACAAATCGAATCAAATCTTCCCGCGACAGGCTCTCCAGCTGTAAGTAAACAATTTCTCAATAATAAATTCGCATTGGCACAGTTCCAAAAAATTGTAACCTTCGATTTCGGGGTCGCTGTACCCGAAGCGACTTGGCTCTCAATTGTAGCCATGAATATGCTATGTACCCATCGTATAAAACAACATTAAAAGGCTGCCACCACTCAGTTGACTTCGCAGAGAAGTAAAAAGGTATCAAGACACCCGTACCCAATTGAATGCAACATGTTGCACAAACATCAACGAAGAATGGGAAGCCTTTTCAAACGAAAGAAAAACAATTTTGATGATACATGAGTTGTATTTTTGTTTGCTTTTAATTGGTGAACAAATGTTGAAATCTTGATTTCAGTCCGAAAAGTTTATTTTTGGAGACACTCCAGACCAAAATTGCTTCCCTGAAACAAACGTGTACATAACTTTTCTTTTTCGTTACTCAGTATGTTTTGGATACCGATAAAATGGTTGAGATGCGGATTAAATACCTGACGCGCACCGCCTACGCAAATTAGGTAGTTGACCGTCGACCAGGTTCCAACTAAAAATCTGTTTTTATAGTTTCGAATAAAAGCATGGAATCTTAATTTTTCATCTCCTTCGACAAGTGCGATAATATTCCCGCCTTCCATCTGCATTAGCTATTGCATGGACTTGATAGGTAAAAAAATATACCGTATTTCCTCGAAATACCCCCCGGGGGGTGATTGTTTCATAGTGGTCCCGAGAGGGGGGGGGTTAAACGAGGGGGTGGGTATTTCGAGGGGGGGGTTTTTATTTCACAAGAAAAATTTTCAAATCCCAGTACGAAATTGTCGTCTGAAACGTACGCAGACGTCGAAAAATACAACAAAAACCGCCATTTATAAGGTTATGTAGACTAATATTAGTACATAGATGGTATAAACACTGTTCTAACGTGATTCCGACATTGTTTTAACGTGTGTTCTGCACTACGCAGAACACAAACTGCAGCATTTGTCATGTACGTTCCCTTTACACTCAATCTGGGGGGGGGGGTATTTCGAAGGGGGGGGGGGGTATTTCGAGGAAATACGGTATATCGGATTTTTCAGTTGGCTACGGTGAACTACTGTGCGTGATGCAAATTTTGTCATATTCAGATTTTTATTGGAGGCAGCCGAATGGCTTGTCTATCTTTCGTTGCATTGCTTCTAGGCACTTCAAATTTGAATTTCATAAACTTTTTTCTGTGCACTAAATAGTGATGGAATGACATTACATTTTAAATACATACATCAAATAGGTATTAACATTTTATTGTTGGCACCATTTTGGTGTCTGACGCCATTGTTTATGGCAGCGTTCAGCGCCTGGCGCCATTTTTTCAGATGGAGCAATGGCGCCATTTTCACAGGCGCCCTTACCTAGGCACACGGCGCCATTGGCACCTGGCACTTTTTCATCACTATCCCACTAGGCACATAAAATGGCGAAACTACATACCTATACTTTGGGCGACAAGCCGTCTAGACATTATGGCGACAAGCCGTCTAGAATTACCATTTGTGCATTTTCACTGTCCATTTTAACGGGAGAACCTTCTGCTTTTTTACTGAGACTAATATTTTCTTCACACATCCACTAAGTGTGATGTCCGCAGAGTATACATAAATATGTAAAAAGTTAATAAAGTTTAATGAAGTTTCAATAAGTTTCATTCTGTCCATTTTTTCACTTACAGTATAAACAGTTAAGCGTAGTTTTCAAGGTAATTTTTGTTATTTGAAATTGAATTTTTGCAACAATACCTATTTAAAAAAGACAAATGAACCAATTAAAAATTATTTACCAACAATAACCGTAAAATGGGAAGTATAAGAAACATTTATGTAGGTACCGTATATCCTCGAATAAGTCCCCCGGGGAGTTATTTTTTCGTCAGAAGTTTTAGTAAAATGTATGATAAATTTACTGCACAAATGGGGTAATATTGGTAACATAAATATGTGTAGGAATAAAAAATCCACAATTCAAGCAGTGAAATCAATATTAGTTAACTATAGCTGCTAAACAATACATATATATTAACAATTAAATACATAAAATGGTTTTTGTAGATGTGATATGTTGTGAAATGTTTTCTACACATAAAGTGGGGGGGAAGTTATTCGAGGGGGAGCTATTTTTTTACTCACACTCAAAAGAGGGGGACTTATTTGAGAGGGGGGAGTTATTCGAGAGAAGGGACTTATTCAAGGATATACGGTAGTAACTTTTGTTTGCACATGTACAATCACTGTAGTATTTGCTACATTCCTAGAATGAAATAATAAATACCAGGTATTATATACACAAATAAAATTTTTATGCGTCTCTAAGCATAAAATTGTTAATTATAAAATGAATTTGCCAAGAATTCTCATTTCCCTTTTTCCTATTTTTGCAAAATCAAAAATAGCACTAAGTGAGAATGAAAACAAGGATGAAGCAACCCGGTTCCTAAGGACGAATGTTGCAGAGATCTTAGGGCCATTTGAGGTTACGTTGATGCCCAATTACTAATTTTTTGATTGTGAATTTATCTCGAATTGTTTTGAGGTGACCAACACGAGTGCCAGTCGCGCAAATTAAAGTGTCAAGTGCCATATAGAATCGCAAAAAAGATTTTATCGGTAATTTTGAGTAAAAATGACAGCAATGAAATCTTTTTATTTGATTTATTGCCATTTTATATCACATTTGGCACTTGACTTTACACTTTACACAATTTACAGTGTGCGGGGCTGCCACCAGTATCTTTGCACAACACATACATAGGTATACCTAACTTTCATGATGCATCTCACTGATGACCTCTCTCCCACAGATCCATCTCACCAACACCGGGCGAATAAGAGGCGAACGCATTCGAATGGGTGGTCAGGAATACATAACCTTCAAAGGGGTCCCCTATGCGAGACCCCCCGTTGGCAATTACAGATTCCGCAAAACAGAGGGCCCCCCATCCATTTGGCGCGGCGTCATGAATGCTACTCAGTACAGACACGCGTGCATTCAGGTGCCACTCCCAGACATTGTAAAATGCCCTGTAATATGCCAAATTAACCTTTGCCATTTTACAGTGCATTTTCCATGACTTTTTTACACTTTGCATGACATTTGACATTTTACAGGGCATTTTACAGGGTTTAGGAGTGCCTCCAGGACCACCATAGACCCGCATGGTATGCAAGAGGAGTGCTTGAAAATGAAGATTGCCTTTACCTCAACGTGTTTGCTCCAGCTGTATTAGAGGTGAGAGCCATAAAATTTGGTTAAACTTTTATATCGGTACAAATGCTGAAAAATGTGACGACGCCATATAAAAATCGTACCAAATGCGAAAAACGCCATAAACCTGTTGAATCTGCACTAATTTGTATCAATAAAATAGCTTTTAGCACACGAAGGAGCATGGATGTCGTATTTGCTCACGCACCAAGTAAAATCATGCGAAGGCATAAAAGCGCAATGGTGTTTTTACATAGGTAATTAATTGTGATGCTCTTCCCTCCAAAAATTTGTTATTCCAACTCGCAATCAATGGGCCCACAATTAGTGGCGTAAAAGCGCTGGCACCTGGCACTAGCGCCAAAGCAGATACAGTATTTCCTCGAAATACCCCCCTCAAAATGGACACTATGAATTTATAACCCCCCCCCCCATTTTAGTGTATAGAGAACGTAAATGGCAAAGGCTGCGGTTTGGAATCCGGGCAATGCAGAACACACGTTAAAAATAATGACTGTGTTATGTGAGAACAGTGTTTTTACGTCTACACACTTATACAGGTCTTTAGAGTCTTAGAAATGACGATTTTTGCTGCATTTTTCTGATGTCTGCGTACGTTTCAAACGACAATTTAGTACTGGGATTTCAAAAAATTTCTTGCGAAATAATAACCCCCCTCGTTTAACCCCCCCTCAAAATTCTCACTCTGAAAAAATAAACCCCCTGGGGGTATTTCGAGGAAATAGAGGAGGTGCTATTGGCGCTTGGCGATGGGGATTTGAAGAGTGCCATTGTGATTTTGGTGCCTGCCGCCATTTTTGCATCACAACACAATATGTAAAAGTTTTATGAGCACAAAAAATATCATTATTTCAGGACAATAATGATGAGGCTAACCCCCAGCAATTTCCCGTGATGGTTTTTATTCACCCAGGAGGATTTCAAATTGGCTCATCTAGTGACTTCAAAAAAGAAGCCATCATAGACAACTTTGTAAAGAGGGGTGTAATATTTCTTACTTTCAACTACAGATTGGGACCATTTGGTATGGTAATTTTACACCCATTTAAAATGAAGGTGAAATTTTTATGATACATTGGACATAGTTTCATACAGGTTTCATAACTACAAATTCTAAGCAATACCCTGGGAATCTTGGACTATGGGATATTGTTGAAGTACTCAAGTGGGTACAAGTCCACATTTCATCATTTCAAGGTGACCCAAATCGAGTCACCCTGATTGGACAAGGGTCAGGTGGCACTGCAGCAAGTTTACTCAGTGTCAGCCCTGTTGCAAGTGGTTTGTTGCTAATTTCAAACCTAAAAATTTCAAACTCAAATTTCACAAGAAGCCACTTTTCCAATCATCCTGATTTTTAACTTTCACAGATCTGTTTTCAAACATTATTCTGATGTCTGGGACAGGTATGATGCCTGGTATGGTTAGAGATACAGCAAGTAGTGCCACATGGGCACTAAATGTGCAGCTCATGTGTAGAGCAAAAAATGAGACAGGGCTGATGAGTTGTTTAAAACATCAACTTGCTGATGACATTGTTGCAGCAGTAGTTAGTAATTGGGATATTCAATTTGTACATGCCTAAGCTTTCAACAAAATGTGCATGATTGAAGGAATTTGGAAGCAATCACTCACTATACCACAAGTTCATGCCAAGGGTTGATGGTGTTTTGCTTCCTAATGAACCAGAGTTGCTCTTGGCTGAAGGGTTGAAGAAACCAACGATGCTGGGGACAACCCATGATGAAGCTGAGATTACATTAGGTGAATATTTAGTTGCAAAATCATTAGTTTGAACTCAAACTTTGAACCATCAAAACAGTGTGCATGTTTATTCATAAGAATGGAAAATATCAATTTTTCAAGCTAAGCTGCTTCATTTATTTATTTTTTTAATTTATTTTTTGAAAAACGTAGGAATAGCTTGCATTTTTAGTACTTTACATAAATTCCTCCCAGCGATGTTGCAAAGGTATGGAATAGATGTGAGCAAAGTGGACAGTAGTGTTGTTGCATCTTCAATTGTATATCTGACAGAATCTACAAACAAATTCATGGATCCTGCTGTACTGATTACATCATGTCTGTATGAGTATGTGAACTCCAGGCTTGACCCAAATTTAGAGGAAGATCAAGTAACAGCTAGAGCACTGCAAGAGGTTTGCATAAAATCATTTTAAAAAGGAAGGATTCTCCTATTTACTTCTTGACTTCATATTTAGTACAGTTTGTCTGAATGATCTCACTTCTGTTGTATTTTATGTGGAAAATCACACACCATTTTGTATTTACACATTTGAGACACATGACAAACTGCTGACCAATGACAGTGGATTTACATTTAAATATTTACAGTTGTACAGTGATTATTGGTATAGTGCACCAGCTGCACAGTTGGCTTCATGGCACACAGAGGAGGGTCAACCACCTGCATATTTGTATTCATTTGACCATATCAGTGAGAATCTGTTCATAGCAGTTGATGGTGGAGATAAGTGGAGAGGTATGTGGAAATAAAGGATTATGTTATTCTACTTATTTTTTGATACAATTGTTGATCACTGACACACAAAAAAATCGCCAGGTGCTTTTCATGGTTTGGATCTGGTATTACTCTTGGAAGCTGACTTCAAATTTTTGGGCAAGGAAAGTGTACAAGATTGGAACACTGACAGGAGAGTGATTGACATATTTTCTGAGTTAATCACCAATTTTGCTCACAGAGGGTTGGTATTATGCAAAATGCTCAATTCATTTTGTGGCTGGAAAAATGTGTAAAATCATTTCTAGATGCACCAAATAAAATGCAGATCACCAACATCAGAGGAAAATGGCCTAAGCTTTCACTGGGTACCAGTAACTGATAATAAGCTTAACTTCTTGTCAATAGGTGATCACACACAGATGAAACTTGGGTACCATTGGAGAGGGCACACATTTTGGAATGATTTTATGCCTAAGCTTAATCAATTGGCATCAAGAAGCACTAGCAATGGCGACAGTGATAATGCTGAACAATGTTCTATGTGGAAATGCATTTTTGGGTGATCTCTTTAGAACATCTTCATTTAATAAACATTAATGTTTTTTCATGGCATGCAGTCAAACACACATGTTTTGTAAATATGTATCTGTTCCAAGTTCACAATCTTCTAAGTGCCAATCAAGCCTAGTACCAGCTTGAGATAAACACAGATATACTCATGTTGACAAACAAATAATTAGAACAGAGACAAATTACAAAGGCACACCAATATCTAAAATACTACTTGAAAATATTGGAGTTGTGCTTGTGATTTGATCCTGTTTAACTTTTTGTTTTATGAACATACATTTTTTCTCAGGCTTACATAAAGAAAATAAAAATTGTAATCAAAAGACACTTGAATCCATGCAAATGTAAGATTTAAAGAAGGGCTAAAGTCGACGGAATTTTCACTATCAAATTTGTTCCGCCTGCGTGCGATTTCTTATGTCCTAAATTTGAATTTGAACGGACAGATTCCGTGATCTTCATTGTTGATGTTCTTCAGTCCGACCTTTAAATGAGAACGACCTACAATACTTACATCTTTTTGGCTGGGTGCCAAATTTTCGATATGCATTTTAATTGTGAAGGATGACGTGCGCGTGCCGTTGGACGTTTTCATCACATCACCTTGGATAGTGACATATCAATCGACTATAGAAAATTAAAATCGCTGACAAAAATGTATATTGGCTGGCATTCGCGCACTTTACGCCGTCCGGTTCAATTGTGAAGTTTTATATTTCAAATAATGAATCGTAAACATAAGTTGTGTCTTGTTGGCTGTCGTCCAAACTTAACTACGTCACAATGGATGCTTCACATGCCAATTGTTCCCGATATCACAAATATATGTTTAAAACGGTACCTGTATGACATGCAGAGAACTTGACCATTCAAGAATTCTCATCTCTCGCCTTTATGAATCAACCAAACTGTGTGATTTTTCCAGATTGATAGTACGAGTGACACGGTTACCCTTTCGAATCGAACCCCTTGAAGTTGGGAGCTGGCCAAACATTTCGATATAGATATAAATATATGCAAAATATGCTAAAAATAGCATATGACCAGTAAGTAGACAAAAATGCTTTTATGAGGTTTGAAATTGGTCATATGGGGTGAAGTTTAGCGATTTTGAGCTAATTTTGAGCTTTCAGTCTCGTTGATATAATACGCAACCGGTAACTTGGACGTATGCCAATTTATTATATGTGACCCATTCCTTTCAAATAATGCGAATAGGGAAAACGTTTCTTTTGAACATGCGATTTAGTAATTTCCAATAACCATTAATAATCGCGATTCGCCTCTAATAATTGACCACAATGAATGAGAGGGACTTTTTTCGGCGTGTTGCGAGTCATGTCGCTCAGGTTAGGCTCGAATTTATCCTCAAATTAAGCTTGATCACGCATTTTGGCACTCTTCCAATCAATTGAAATATACAGGTGTCCCAGTACAATCGCGTCGACCTACAGGAAGCGGCCCTCAAAGTAATACCATTGTCAAGTCTCCAGGAAAAAGCGAAAAATTCGGTGAAAAACTCTGATGGTTCATCAAAATTGGACGCTGACCAGAAAATGGCTTTTTTGCGACAATTATTGCTATGGTTCAAGAAAGATTTTTTTCGGTGGATGGACAAGCCCCAGTGCAGCGGCTGCGAGAGTAGTGCTGCTGAGATGCGGATGTGTGGTTAGCTTTCTTGTTTTTTAATTTCAGTGGCTTTGTCTTTGCGAAAAGAACTTTCGAATTCATATTGACAAATTCCAGTGTGCGGTGCGTCAATTGACAGAATCGCTGTAAGATTCAGTAAATTTATTGGGCAAAAGCTGAAGTTTTAAAATGTATATTTCATGCGTCACCATTCGTTTTCCATACTTTGCATAGCACTGAACATTTTTTAAGTCAAACATTTGTGGCCAAACTCTTGCCCCAGAAAATAATCAAAAACACTCAGGCATGACTCCCCCAACCCCCCTGGAATCATCCCTCGGCGCGGGTCGGGTAGAGTTGTACAAATGCTCCAAATGTCGGCGGGAAGCCCGATTTGCCCGATACAACAACGCGGGCACCCTGCTGCAGACAAGGGAGGGCAGGTGCGGCGAGTGGGCAAATTGTTTTACCCTGTGTGCGAAGGCGGTCGGGTTTGAAGTGAGGATGGTGTATGATTGGACTGATCATGTGTGGACTGAGGTGGGTGTGTAGTTTTTTATTATTATTTCAAGACAGTTAGTCCCGCGATTTTCCAGCTATCTACTTATTTAGATCGAGAGAATTGTCACAAAGGGGCCCACACACTAGTTGATATAAAATTCCTGTCAACTAAATTCAACTAAATATGGTAAATTATGTTTTTTCAACTTTCCTATGTGATAGAATATAGTTGATTTTATATCGTGGCACTTAATTTTCAGTTGACATTTATAGTTTCAATTCAGTTGACATTTATTTGCGATGTCAACTAGAGTGTGTTGGCCCAAACGTACAGTGGAAAAAGCACATGCGCTCAGCAAAATAGTGAATATTAAGCAAATATTATTAGCGCTTTTTTGAAGTTTTCCTCGAAATCTGAAATCTTCCATTTGACATCCAAGGTCAACTTTCCCAGGTCTGGTGGCCGGACGGCAACCGCTGGGTGCACTGCGACGCTTGCGAATCCGCTCTGGACAAACCAATGTTGTACGAAAGTGGGTGGGGCAAAAAGTTGACCTATTGCATTGCCGTGGGCGCTGACAATGTGGCGGATGTTACATGGAGGTATTCTGTTGATCCTTTGAGCAGGAGGAAAGATATTGCTGAGAGAAGATTGATTGGGTTTCTTTTGGTTGGTGGGGTTGAGAATTGCACTTGTATTAATTTTAATGTGGCTCCGCTAGGGTTGGCCGATGTTTTTTTTAAACGTTTTTTTATATAAAAAAAAACGTTTAAAAACATGACGTCCGAAATGTTTTTTTTTTTTTAAAAAACATCGGCTGAAATTTTTAGTACTAAGCACTAGGTATTTTGCAAAATTTTTGCGCGCAAGCGCGCAATTTCACACACAAATTGACATTGGTGGTTGTTTTCATTGGTTTTGTTGCATTTTTAGTATCAAAACATTCATTTCTATGTGCTACGATGGGTGAATAAGCCGACATATGTTGCTGTAATATATAATATTGAGGTAATGTGCTTCCATGTACCTCCACAATGTGTAACTTCACTCCCAAAGTAACAACCTCCTTTTATAACCTTGTTTGATCACCATTCCGTGCCAAACTTTACCTGAAGTCACGAACATTCGACTATAAGGCAATATACGAACGATATGTCGACGAAAAATGGATATTTTTGACACAAATCACCAGTTATAATGCTATCCCATGGCTCCACAGCCATTATATGGTCATATTTACCATCACAGAGTATTGCCAGTGTCTGATATACCTATATATGTTGACACTAGGTCATATCTGGGAGCTTTTAAAAAAAACGTTTTTTTTATAAAAAACATCGAGTTAAAAAAAACGTTTTTTTTCCAACCCTAGGCTCCGCTTTATTTGCATTGACCATTATTCCATTCAAATGTGACACTGGTGAGAGACCTAGACTTAGAGTTAGTAGATGTATTTTTCAATATATCTTAAATAAAAAGAACACAGCATCCAATATTCGATGCCAGGTTTTCCGGACATGAGATATATTTTCGACCAATGTTAATTTCAAAATTGTTTTTCAACCCATATTGCCATTATTTCTAACAAATTTCTAACTCCATCTCTAACAAAACAATCTCAAATATAAATATCATCAACACATCGTCACACTTACACTTTCAGCGCACCAACACTCGTCTGCAGTCAAATTTACCTCCAGAGCGAAAAACCTTACTAGAGCAGCGCTATTTACGGGAAGTCGTTGAACTCATTCGTGTGGCGGGGCGGGAAAATGACTGTAAAGAGAATTTACCCGGCAGACAAAGTGGCTCATTGCAGTGGAGACTGCACAGGGGCGAGTTGGGTCAGAGTAGCAGCGCCCATGTGACGGGGGGTTGGTTTTGTTGTTGATTTTATGCCATCGTAAATATTTAGATGAATTTACTGTCTCGTTTTGTCCAGTCCCTGGAAATTGCCGCGCTTTAGTGAGCCTTTAGTGAGGGGAGAATAATTCCCGCTCCCAAAATACTCTTTACTGAAATTTTGCTGTCCAAATAGATTTAACGCTGATGGAATTTCGTGACGCGCGGATGAACGGATGAAACGCGCATTTCGGCAAATATTGTACTTATTCCTGAAAAAATTCTTGTCCTTGGGGCGGGGGTTGTGTAAATTTTCAGTACTAGACATTTACTGTGTAAAATATCACTTTTGTTTTGTATGATAGTTAGGTTTACTCTATATTGCAAAACAATTTCCACGACACAAAAACATTTTTCCATTATTTTTTTCAGTCGCAACTACAAAGAGTTCAGTTATCGTTTTATCTGACTTGGAGAAAGCTCGGAAACACCTTTCGTTGAACTACAGCGCTGTATCTGATTCTTATCGAAGACAAAATTTTGCCAGTGATGCCGATCAGTGCAAATTTAAAGGGTGGCAGTCACTCGTTTATGAAGCCAGCAATGTTTTCAGAAAAGTTGAACACGATTGGGATATGGTTGGTTGCTGTGATGTTCACAATATTTCTGAAACAGGTCCAAGTATGATTTTTTTACAGGTCTACCTTACTCGGAATGAAAACTCGCCCCAGGGATCTCAAGGAAAAGTTGTGTGGTGCTTTGATATGCCAGCTAACACTAAAATTAGCGCATTTGAAGTTCAATTGAAAAGTGAAACATTTGAATCGGGCAAAGTACGTGTCACTTTATGCATTGGAGATGACACTTGCTTCATGGCAGGTAATATAATATACATACTTTATAATCTGTTTGGCAAGGAGATTTTCCTATTCTTTAGCGAAGTAAATTTTTCTTGGATTATTCACCCTTGAATAATTAAATTCAATATCCCCCTTCAGACGAGTGACGAAAAATAATTCCCACCCTCAAATAATTCCCCCTTTATGCATATGATAATTTTTGTGTATAATTTATAATACAAATTACGAAATTTCGAAATCAAAACATGCTTCAATATTTTGATGAAACAATAATCCCCCCTTGAATAATTCCCGCTATTGAATATTTCCTCCTCAAAAAGTGTCCCGAAACAATAGTTTCCCCAGGGGAATTATTCGAGCAAATACCCATTCCCAAAGCCGAAAAAACCCCTTTTTTGCCAACTTTATATTTTACACATCATTCGCTCCCTATTTATCAGCTTGTTTCACATATTATAGACAAAAACGGGCGGATATCGCTGCATGCTTCCGATTTACCGGATAACGACGTCAGAACCATAAAATTGGAAGCTACCCTTTTCGGTGGGAACGGCGATTGCGCTTGGCAACATGCCCAATTGTTTCGCACAAACATGACAACTGACGCTGGGTTTGATGGTGAATTTTGGGGGTTGAAGGTTGACATGAAGTTTGTTTGATATCAAGCTGTGGTGTTGTATCGGTTTTCTTTCATGTGCATTTTTGATCGCTTTACACCTCATCTTTTGCTTGTCTGTGATAATTACTTATCTATTGACTTGTCACGTGGTTTCAGAGGATTACTTTTTACTTGACCGATGTGCCAAATGTTTGTGCCTTTATTCGAATAAAATTTGTAAGGTGTCATTTGTCTCAAACCTAATTATGAAAATGTTTTCAAATTGCTGCAACCTTTCAATCTGCATGTCGGCTGCAATACTTTTAAATGCTGGCTTTTTGATATCTGTACATTCAGCAATATCCAATTTTATTTGCCTAATAAAGATGGCCAGTGTGGTTGCAAAGGGGTTGCTCGGGTGAGTTGTGAGATTTTTATACGTTTGTATTTGTGCTGTCTGGATTTTTCGAAATAATTTAAATTTCAGTTTTTCTCGCGGTAGCCGCAAGTTTGTTCGACCGCTGGCTTCCTTACCTGGTTAGTTGTGGATTGAAAACACCGTATCCGAGGTCTATTAATATAGTCTTTAGACAAGCACGCTTACAATGAAATCTACCATATTCCATCTGAATAAACGAACAGACAAAAAATTTTTTATTGCATCAAATTCTCCCACTTTTGGTTTACTCAGCACAATTTTTCACGTGACTATGCTTGAAAATATAGTATCATTCATCATGTAGCGTTCCTTCCGTCCAAAATACCAACTTCACTCTTCCACAGGTACCAGCGCCCAACCTCAAAGCGACAACTTTGTCAGCGTTGTCGAAGTCGGGCCTCGGGATGGACTTCAAAATGAGCCGCGACGGGTATCTGTTGAGCACAAGGTTCAGTTGATCGAACGCCTGGCTGACTGCGGTTTGGGGGTTATTGAGGCGGGCAGTTTTGTCAGCCCTAAGTGGGTACCACAGGTGGGTTTTTGGGGTCACCTTTTTGGGGGTTTGTGGTGTTTGGTTTGTTACCGTGCAAGTGGTGTTTGAAGTTTGATTCGGCCCACACTAGTTGACATCGCAAATTTTTGTCAACTGAATATCTACTAAGTAACACAAAACAAAAGCTTTTTTATAGAAGCATCACACTAACAGTAACAATAAAAAATGTGTCACTATATAAAATGACCTATGTTCTATCACATAGGAAAGTTGAAAGCACATAGTGAAGCCTTATTTGTTAAAAATGTAATAATAAAACTTATGTAGATGGCTGACTCGATTGAATTGATGTCTATATTGCGAGGCAGTGATCGCAAGTGCCGCTACACTGCCCTCGTTCCCAATATGAAAGGCTTAGAGGCGGCGGTGAGTTTTGGAAGACCTGTGTAAATCAAAATGTTTGTAAATGTTTTGGTTTGTAAATCAAAATGTTCAGTCCTGTGTAGGGTTCAAACGGGATCCCGATCCCGATCCCGGATCCCGTGAAATTCCGGGATTTACCAGTCCCGATCCCGATCCCGATCCCGAAACCCCAATCCCGATCCCGATCCCGATCCCGAAATCTCAAAAATACCAATCCCGATCCCGATCCCGATAATTTTCAAATCCCGATCCCGATCCCGAGAAACTCCCAAGTCCGGGATCCCGATCCCGGAAAAATTAGTGAAAATTATAAGAAGTGAAATAATGACGTTTTTGCATGCAAAAAAGTGGATGCAAACCCCCAGCGTCAATTTTATGCCACTTTTCTGGCATCCAACAGTGTTTTGAGACCTTTATGAACAACTGTGAATGCCAGAAAAATGGCCAAAATCTCTATCCCTAGAACCCAATCCCGATCCCGGAAAAATGCCTATCCCAATCCCGATCCCGATCCCGTGACCCCAATCCCGGCCAATCCCGATCCCGATCCCGAAATCTCAAAAAACCAATCCCGATCCCGATCCCGAAACCCCAATCCCGATCCCGATCCCGATCCCGAAATCTCAAAAAGTGAATCCCGATCCCGATCCCGAAAAGTCAATCCCGTTTGAACCCTAGTCCTGTGCTGTTATCACTTTTTCAGCTCAAATGTGGCGTGCGTGAAGTCGCTGTGTTCGCGGCCGCGTCTCAAACATTCAGTCTGTAAGCATTTCTTGCACTGGTCGAAATGTAGTTACTGGGAGGTTCAAACTGGATCACATCAACCGTGCATGTCATTCTTGATTATTCCGATGCCGATTTTAAACCACGACCCCGTTTGGATCTCCCTTCAAACTCAAACCAATACTTTTTTACATACCTATACCCCTACAGCAAGAACATCAATTGCTCAATCGAAGACAGTTTGCACCGATTTGAGTCGGTGATCAAATGTGCAAAAGAAAACGATGTCTTAGTTCGGGGCTATGTCTCGTGCGCCATGGGCTGTCCATACGATGGGGCCATTCCACCTAAGGAAGTGGCTTGGGTTGGTACAGATTTTTGGTACATGTGTTTCTTCACGTTTCCGTATTGTCGCTGCACAATACTTAAGTTAACCGAGTAAATAATTTTTTTAGTGAACTCAAAATTTAGCTTTGAGCGCATTTGAGTTTACTGGAAGAATTTTGTATTTTTACTCTCCGAACACCTAATTCCAGTAAACTCAAATACCACTCAAAGTTGATTGATGAGTTTACCAAATGTTTAGTTTACTGGCGATAAATTATTGTGCGCAGCAAAATTAGCAGCATCGCCATTTTCGCGACGGGTCCGTCAGCAATTTTCAATTAACAGCCTTGCGACTTGCGTCTTATATTTATATTCAGAAATACATGAAAAGTGAAGCGGCTGTAGGAATTCCCAAATCTTCCACAGACAACAATATCTCTCCCTCCACTTCCCCCCCCTCAGGTCTGCTCCTCCCTAGCCTCCATGGGCGTGTACGAGGTGTCCGTGGGCGACACCATCGGCGTGGGCACCCCCCTGGTCACCGGACGCGTCCTGCGAGAAGTGATGCGTGCACTGGCTGGAGGGGATGTTGGGGTGGCTCTGCACTGTCATGATACTTATGGCCAGGCCTTGGCTAATGTGCTTGTGGCGTTGGAGGTTGGGGGGTTGTTTGAGGGGGGCTGGTGTCGTGAGAGATAGGTGGGGCGGGTTCGATTCCCACCTGTGGCAGTGGTCATTTTGCACTCTTTCAATAAAAGGTGTCCAGTTTGACTAGGCGTCGCACCGCACTTTATTTAAAAAACATATTTCTGTACATATATGAAAATTGAAAGGGTCAAACAGATTTAAAAATAAAAGCGAAAGGAATTTGTTGCAGCAATTCCCAATTGACAGACAAATTGTCGTCAACTAAGTTATCACGTTATTAACTAAGAGATTGCAAGAAGCTTCCAGCCTATTCAACCCCCTTATCTCGCAGCTGGGCGTGCGCACGGTGGACGCTTCCGTGTCGGGTCTGGGCGGCTGTCCCTACGCCCGCGGCGCATCTGGCAACTTGGCTACTGAAGATTTGGTTTACATGCTCCACGGGTCGGGCATGAAAACTGTTAGATGGTTGCCATTTTGAAGGTTTTTCGTGGATTGAAACGTCGATTTTTGACAGGGTATAAACCTCGGTGCGCTGTGTGAGACTAGTGTTTGGATTTCGGAACTGCTGCAACGCAAACCGCAGTCGAAGGTCACTCTGGCCAGATGTAGTCGGGAACTGAGTGCTTCTGTAGATTCCAAGTGATGCTTCAGTTTATGATAAAGTTGTTGATATTCTTTTTGCGGTTGTTTTTTTACTAGTTTTGTTGCTGTTTTGTGGCTGCCGGTCATCGGCAAGTGGCAAGTTAGTCATCGGTTACTTTTCTCCCAGTTTCTTGGGCCTAGTTCAAATTTCAGACTAGATCAATGACGTGGTTAGTAAATATGTAGCTTATTGCTCCCAGAGATTTTTTCTATGCTGATGTCTGCACGAATTTAGAGGAACAAGTTCAGACACCCGTAAACAAGTTTCTTTTGGACATTCACAAGTTGTCGGTCTTTTGTGCACTATTGTCAATTGCGCATGTTTTGTGCTCATAAAGATATTTATTTTTTAGTATTTGTCCGTTATTGTGTAACTTTTATATTTAACGCAGTATTGTTTGGAACAAAAATGAAACGTAAAAGGTTACCTAGTTGTTGTCGGTATTACTTGGCATTCTATCATCCACGCAATTGGTTGGAAAAATTCCTTTATCTGAAATATTGTGGCCACGCGCACTAGTACACTGAAATTTGGGAATTCTATAAATTCTGCCTTAAGCACATTTGATTTTACTAGAATGATTTTTTTTCATAACAGACTCCTCGTGGTAAACTCAAAAGTGTTCTAACAGATTTATGAGTTTCCCAAATTTTGGTGGTGTGGTGTGCGCAGCGCCATTATCGCTGTATTTTGAGATTTCATAGTTGTTTGGTTGCTTCCTTGCGTTTACGTGCAAAGGTAATGTCTAGGATAGTCTCCCCACTCTGAATTTGCTTTGGGTTGCGGGTGCGTAAACAACCAGCTCAGCCCGGATTGGTGTGCATTTAACACGCTGTCCAACTTCCAGATGTTCATTACTTGGGAGCAGTATGTGAATTGAGATCGTGCCATCCCACATCTAAACCCATCGCACATCTAGACCGATCTCGCATCTAATTCTGCCCATCGCACATCTAAACCCCCCATAGATGTGGGATGGGCTTAGATGTGTGATGGGCTGAGGATATGGGGTGTGTCGGCAAAGACAGACTTCAATTTAGCCCCCCCCACAGCCAGCAGACCATGCTGCTCAGAGTGAGGCATCTAGTTCCAAATGTAAACTAATGTTCCATCTAAAGTTCACAAAAATCAAATTTTCGTTTTTATTCCATAAAATAAATATTTATAAAAATCAAAATTTTCAATTTTTTCATCCATGAAATAAAATATTTGCAAATGCATCTATACCTGTTTGCAACCCATTGTAGGCAGTTGAAGTGACACACTAATAACTTTACTTGTCTTAGTTTACTTAACTTAACTTAACATGCCTCTAATCCCCAGCCCATCACACATCAACCCCATCCCACATCTAAGCCCATCCAACATCTAACCCCATCACACATCTAAGCCCATCCCACATCTATGGGGGGTTTAGATGTGCGATGGGCCTAGATGTGGGTTAAGCATGGCCCTGTGAATTGTGTTCCATCAAGATTTTATAGCCTACTGGAAATATTTGCTTATGTCTGGGTTGTTTTCTAGTTTGCCATATTACATATTTTAATGGTGATCAATATAAGTAATATTTACAAATTTGTCATTTTTCACTGCAGCTTATTTGCATGATTGAATTGTTGGATAGGCATGTCTACTCAGGCTGAACAGATGAGGCCCCATATGTAGCACACTTCCTGAATAAATGTGTATTTTCCATTTTTATATGCATTTTTAGATGGTATGTTTTGAAAGAGAGCATGTTGACTGCATTCACACTGTTATGGACAGGGTATTAGAATGGAATTGACTGCAATTGAAAAACTTCTTCCATCTAAGCATAGAAATTCTGTAACTGAGTAGTGTGTTTGTGTACTGATTCAGAGTTTAGTGGTGTGTGATTGTGAACTCATACTGGATGGGCAGAATGCTATACAATGAATGATACCATATTTTGATAAAAAATGTAATGTGAAAAATTCCACCCCAAATTCACTCATAGTGGTGCAAGGTGACATATTAGGAAAATAGTTCAAAGTTTGTTCATTTATTCAAATTGGATGTGGTAGTTTTCAATGAAAGATGTGACATCAGTAGACTATACTAGTTGTTATATGTTGTATGCATAGCTTGTTATATGCGCATACCGTTGCGCGCAGAAACTGCATAGCGGGGATTGAACCGGAATAGCATAAAACTCTGCAGCAACTTTTCTTCCTCCTTCAGCTATCCTGGCGTCAACAGCTGTTCCAAATTTTTATCGATCATTGTTTCTGAATGCGTTCTCTTCAGTATTTTTTATTTTCATTCCCTTTCCGCCGTTCCGCGCGGCAGTGCGCGCACAAGCAAATTTCCGTTTGATAATCTATTTAAAGAATACAGAGTACCATTACTTGATAAAACGGTTTACGCAGGTCTCCAGTCGATTGGGTAACGCAGTAATAATCGGACACGATCTACTTAACTTTATCCAAACATCCGACCCTCGCACCCAAAACCAACTATTCGCAATGTCGCTGGCGATGCGTCGCTGCGGCTGCCTGCCGCTGCCCACGATGCGCGCCGCCCTGGTGCCACTCCCAGACCCAGTAAAAAGCCGTGTAAAATGTCAAATGTCATGCAAAGTGTCAAAAGTCATGGAAAATGCCCTGTCAAATATCAAATGTCATAAAAAGTGTCAAAAGTCATGGAAAATGCCCTGCAAAATGTCAAAAGTCATGGAAAATTCCCTGCAAAATGGCAAACGTACATTTTACTGGGCTTTTTACAGGGTTTTTTACATGACTTTTGACACTTTGCATGATATTTGACATTTTACAGGGACTTACATGAATTTTGACACTGCATGACATTTGACATTTTACAGGGCTATTTACAGGGTCTGGGAGTGCCGCCCTGGTGCGCTTGCAGAGCACCGCCGCCGTGGCCAGCTTGGACAGGAGCATTTACGTGCTCGATCAGATTAAGGAGGAGCCTCAGTTTGATAAGATCCTGATCGCGAATAGGGGCGAGATTGCCTGCCGTGTTATGCACACTTGCAAGGCTATGGGTTGGTTTTGGGGTTGTGGGTGGATCTGAGGCCAGCTCCCCAAATTGAGAAGTGATAAGTAAAGTGCCAAATGCAAAGTGCCAAGTAAAATGGCAAATGCGAAGTGAATGGAGAAGGAAATTGGCGCGAGCCGAAAGTACTTTTTTTATTTTTTACCCCTTTTTTTGCTAATTTACATGCCATTTCACTTCGCTATCGCCAATTTTCTTCTCTCACTTCTCAATCATACTTACTCGCAGGCATCAAAACCGTAGCAGTGCACTCTGACGTGGATTCCAACGCGCTGCATGTGAAACTGGCTGATGAGGCAGTACTTGTTGGCGCCGCGCCAACTTCACAATCTTATTTGCGCATGGATAGAATTCTTCAGGCCGTCAAGGACACCGGCGCTCAGGCGGTTTGTAGCCATTATTGTTTATTTGTCAATGTTGTGGATGTTTCAATGTGAATTTGGATACGGACATTTCTAGACTGTGCTTGTTTTACCATAAATGCATCATTGAAGCAGCATTTCAAAATTGATACGGTTGCGATTGTGGCCTTCATCACAGAAACTTTTTTTATGGAATTATTCGGGCTTTGCACGTGTGGGCTTATTTTTTACCCATCGGGGGGGGGGGGGCTGTTCCGAAAAAAATTTCGAGAAATTTTTACCCCTTTGGCGCACCGCACACTGCAAAGTGTAACAGGAAGTGCGGACAATTTTTGCATGGGTGGAATTCAAAGGCGGAATTAAAAAAGAGGGGTGGAATTAAAAATCGTCCGAACCGACCCAAATTTCAGTAGTTTTTTAGATGTGTCGTAAATAAAATCGTCCGAACTGACTTTATAATTCTGCCCGGGCGGAAATTAAAACGTCCGGACTAGGGTGTCAAATTTCCGTTTCCGTTGTCCGTTTCCGCCTTTCCGCAGGAAAATTTTTTACCTTTCCGTTTTCCGGCAGCCAAAAATTTTTTACCTTTCCGTTTTCCGGCAGCCGAAAAATTTTTACCTTTCCGTTTTCCGGCAGCTGAAAAATTTTTACCTTTCTGTTTCCGTTTTTCCGGCCCATTTTTTCTGTTTTCCGACTGAAAATTTTTTACCTTTCCGTTTCCGTTTTACCAGGCCATTTTTCCATTTTCTGGCTTGATTTTCAGTTTTTGGCATTTTTCCATTGTTTTTCCAATCTGTATTTATCTTCAATTGGCTCATCCCATTGTGTTGTTTTTGTCTCTTGGAGCAGCATTGACAACTGGGATTTCAGGGTCAGTGAAACAGGTGCTGTGAACCCAATTGGGTCATATGCTGACACCAATAATTTATTCAAGTTTCATCTGGTTGGTGTTGTGATGCTGTCAATTTGCAATTTTGGTGTTGATATTGCCAGCATGTCCATTCGGTGATTTTATTTCATGCCCATTACTGCGACAATTTTATTCACCTTTGGACTCCTGTCGTTTTCTGCTATTTCATTCATGACTGATCTGGAGTTTGACAGCCATTCCCTCATGTTCATAGAACATTGGTTAAATAAAGCTTTGACTTTGTAATATAGTTCTTGAGCTTCAACTTCATTTGTTACACTCATGATGAAGTTATCGACGTAAATGTTGTTTATTATCATCGCCAACTGGTTTCGTTCCCCTTCATTTTCTTCATATTCATTCATGTTGTTTATTGTCACATTTAAATGGTATTTTATGACTGCTCCCAAAATTGCTGGGCTGCAGACAAGTCCAAACAGTACGCATTTAAAACAAAGTACTATTGAGTTATTTTCAGTTACTGGTTTTGAGGCATCTTTCAGCCAGAAAAATTGTGTGTAGTCTCTAGCTTGGTCATGCAATCCTATTTGCAAAAATGCCTTTTCAATATCGGCAATTAATGCTAGATTGCCTGCCCTGAACCTCAGGAGTAGGCCCAGTGCTAATGGTGTTGTAATTGGTCCTCTAAAAAGGCACTTGTTGAAACTGGGCTTACCTGCCGACCCATCGTACACGATTCTGCATGATGTCGATTTGCCCGGCGTGATTACTGACTGGTGTGGCAGGTAATGAATCCCCTTGTTGTCTGTTTTGTCATCACAGATCTCAATTATTCCCTTTTCTAGTTGGTTGTCCAAAACTTTCCGGTATTGTTCGAATAAGTTTGGATCTTTGTTGAATCTTCTTATCAGTGATTTAAACCGCACCAAGGCTTCTGCTTTTCCTGTGGGCTACTCTCTTTATACAGCCAGTCAATATAGCATTGTTTGTTGTTGTCATTGAATTTTATGCTATTTATTATCATCTCCTCTGCAATGTTGTCATCAATTGCATAGGGGTCATCAGTGATTCCCACTGCTTCTAGACTGAAATTGTCGTAGTGTTTCCTTTCCTATGGCCCCTATGGCTACTTTTTGATGATTTTTTGTCGGTTCAGTTAAGCTTGAACTACAAGTGAAGTTACAGGCATGATCCATAGTTGCAGAATGTACAGCTACCACAATCAAAGCCAAACAGGCAAACCTGCATGCAGGTTTTCCTTCTGCAAATTTGTCTATTACCGTGCTAATTTCACTTTATTTTTTTCCGTTTCCATGAAAATTTTGCTTTCCGTTTTCCGTTTTCCGGCTGACAATTTTTTTTTACCTTTCCGTTTTCCGTTTCCGCTGAGTGTAATTTTTTTACCTTTCCGTTTTCCGTGTTCCGGCAGAAAATTTTTTTTTACCTTTCCGTTTTCCGTAAAGTGAAAAAATTTTACCTTTCCGTTTTCCGTAAAAAAATTCTTTTGACACCCTAGTCCGGACCCGATCGTTACACTTTGTAGTGTGCGGTGCGCCAATGTTCATGACTTTTTATAGTTTCTCACATTCAAAATCACAATTCGTTCACCTTCCATCCACCCAACCTTCACCCCCCCCCCCCCCCGCCGCAGGTGCACCCCGGCTACGGGTTCCTGTCGGAGAACACCAAGTTCGCGGCGGCGCTCACCGACGCCGGCGGCACGTTCATCGGGCCCAACAGCGGTGCCATCAAAGCCATGGGCGACAAGATCCAGTCCAAGCGCATCGCCACTGATGCCAAAGTGAACATGATTCCAGGGTATGATGGAGAGATTATGGTTGGTGGGGGAGGGGGGGTTGGGGTGTATTTGGGATTTTGAGGAGGTTTTTTTGGGATTTGGGATTTTGGGGACATTTTTGGGGGATTGGAATTTGAAGTGGCATTTTTATCTGAGAGTCTGGTGGAGAGACACTCAGATGGACAGTGAAAATGGTGTGAAGTTCGTAGGGATGGCTGGGTTTTTTAAAATACTTTTTTAGAATGTTTTAGAAACGTTTTTAATATTTTTTTCTCTCTAAAAACGCACTTGGATGCCAGATAATTCACTGGAGATTTACATCAGCACAAACAAGTCAATCTTTAACTTTGGGAGATAGCGTTTTTCTCGGGATCCAGAAGGCTAAATCCCGAAAATCATCATGATCCTTGATCTAGATCCCTTTTCAACCCCCCCCCCCCCAGGACGCGGAAGAATGCGTGCGCGTAGCCAACGACATCGGCTACCCCATCATGATGAAGGCGTCAGCGGGCGGCGGCGGCAAGGGCATGCGCACCGCATACAACGACAAGGAGGCCAGGGAAGGTTTCAGGCTCTGTAAGGAGGAGGCCGCAGCCAGTTTTGGAGATGATAGGATGTTGGTGGAGAAGTATGTGGAGAAGCCCAGGCATATTGAGGTGCAGGTCAGTGGTGGCAGTGGGTGGTGATAGATGTGAATGGGGAGGGCTGGGGTCGCCATTTGGAACCCTGCCAAGATTGGCCCGTGATTGTTTGTGGCGAGTCAAGTAGACGGTGATCTTGTAGAAGGAATTCGGCAATGCGAATTGTCGTGTTTATGTATTTTTTTGTGTATCTCTCTACACCTATAATTTGAACCTATATTTGACCCAAAAAATTAAATAAAAAATATGTATAAAATTCCAACTGAAATTTCAAATATTTAGCTTTTTACGTTTTTCATAAAAAAAGATCATCACTTTATGATCCATAAATCCCTTCAATTCAAAACACCGCCAAAAAAATCCACACAAAACCCACAGGTCCTCTGCGACAAGCACGGCAACGCCATCTACCTCAACGAGCGCGAGTGCTCCATCCAGCGGCGTAATCAAAAGGTCATCGAAGAAGCCCCCAGTCCCTTTGTAGATCCCGACATGCGCGCGGCCATGGGTGAACAAGCTGTGGCCATGGCTCAAGCTGTGGGGTATGATAGCGCCGGCACCGTGGAGTTTTTGGTGGATAGTAAAAAGAATTTCTACTTTTTGGAAATGAACACTAGGCTGCAGGTGGGTTGAGGTTGAGGGTTTTTGGGATTTTAAAATTGTATTTTTTGCATTTTTTTTCGTGGATTCTTAGGTGGAGCACCCGATCACCGAGGCGATCACCGGCGTCGATTTGGTGCAGCAGATGATTCGCGCCGCTTATGGCCACAAGTGCGTTTCTCCGTCTCTCTACCTCGCCTATCGTGAAAATGAACATAAAATTCAACTTAACCCAACCCCAACTGAAGCCCCAACGCCGATCCCGAAATTTGAATCCCCACCCCGGAAAAATTGTGGAAATGATAAAAAGGTGAAAAATTGACTTTTTGCACTGAGAAATGTCAGCGGAAACGTCCAGTGTGCTTTTATGTCACTTCTCTGAGATTCAAGTGTCTTTTTAGACTTTTTGTGAAAAATCAGGAAAAAACCCTCAAATCCAGAATTTTTGTCCCAAAATCCCGATTCCGAAAAGTCCATCCCGTTTGAACCCGAACCTACAACCTACAACCTACAACCTCACCCTCCACCCTCCAGACTCAACATAAAGCAGTCGGACATCGGCGTTCGGGGCCACGCGGTCGAGTGCCGCGTGTACGCCGAGGACCCCACCAAGGGCTTCGGCTTGCCCAGCGTGGGTCGCCTGTGGCGCTACCAGGAGCCGACCTACTTGCCGGGTGTTAGGTTAGATGGCGTTGGGAGATTTGGGATTGAGTGGTGGGGGTTTGTGATGGAAAATGTCAAGGTATTTAGAGATACAAGTTTTTTGTGTTGAGTTTTTTGCGTGATTTTCCAGAGGTTTTTAATTGTTTTTAGGCATTTTGTGAGTATTTTAATGAGATCAGAAATCAATAAATTTCGCATATATATATGCATTTATATATATTTGTATTTTTCCATTTTTTTCAGACAGATCTTATCACATTTTTTGAAAGATTTTCTGAGCTTATATTTCATTACATAATCATTCTCAAAATCACCCACTTTTCCAATGTTAGGTGCGACTCTGGCATCCGCGAGGGCAGCGACATCTCCATCTACTACGATCCACTGATCTGCAAGTTGATCACTTATGGCCGCGACCGGCCGCGCACTCTGGACAGAATGCGCAACGCCTTGGATCATTACGTTATTAGAGGTGGGCGTTTTGTAATGCTGCGTGGTTTCGATAATTTGCCGATGGGCAAGATAAGTATTTCAGAGAGCTGTAAAATGACAATTTTCAGCTATTAGAAATGAAAAAAAATTAATTTTTCCGAGAAAAAGAGCTTTGTTTTGTTCATTGAGTTGGTTTGGTCTAGAATTTTATCAAAATATTGTGTTGATGATGCAGCGATACATTGAATGAAAAGATCTTAGAGGTAATTTATACTGATTTATAATTTATAAATGAGCGAAAACGATAGATAAATATTTTAAATCAGTGATATATAGGATAAATCTGTTCATTAACATTTTGGAAAAGATATGATATCATAGAAAAAGCCATCTGTGTTGTTTCACTCAAAACCTTTTTCAAACTGAGCAAATGAATGATGAGATCAACAGAGAAATAAATCTTGGCGCCAAGCCAAAAGACATCTCCAAAAAGCCACAACCGCGACTCAATCCCCCAATCACCCCCAGGCGTGCAGCACAACATCCCCCTGCTGCGCGACATCATGGACGAGAAGCAGTACCGCAAGGGCGACATCACCACCGCCTACCTCTACGAGACCTATCCCGACGGCTTCATGGGCGCCAAGTTGTCTGATCGGGAACAGGACCAGTTGACGGCTATCACGGCTGCTATTCAGGCATTCAAGCAGGCCAGGAGTACTAAGATCCTCAATCAGGTGAACTGGGCTGTTTTGAGTTGACTTTTTGAAGTGGTATTTGAATTGGAGTATTGAAGATTCACAGTGCAAGGTGCGAATAGTAAGTATCAAGTGTGTTGAATCGTGTCGGTGGATATTTTTAGCATGTATATGTTTGTGAAAGTGTTATAGGGCACACACACTATAGTTGACATTAGATTCCTGTCAACTAAATTTTGATTAATTATGTGATTTTACACCTTTTCTGTGTGATAGAGCATAGTTTAGTTTATATCGTGACGTGACACTTAATTTTCATTGTTTCCATTAAGTGTGATGCTTTGAAAATTGTGTTATTTAGTTGACATTCAGTTGACATTTATTTGCGATGTCAACTAGTGTGTGCGTGGGCCCACAGGAACGGGCACTTTCAATAATCCCTCTCTACTCAACCCCCTATTTCTTAAATACCCCCCCCTCTCAGGGCACCTGGGAGACCTTCACAGACCCCTACGCCCAAGAGTTCACCTACGGTGTGGGTTTGCCTCTCATTGACGGCACGCAAGTCAGCAAGAAAGTGAAAGTGCGCTTCGATGAGAATAGGAATGCCACGGTTAGTGTGTAAAGCGCTTTGTTTTGAAGGTGGTTTTGGGTGAAATAATGAGTGTACGGATATTCAATGGGCGTACGTTCGCTACTCATCTAGACCCGGTTTTCATTTAGACCCGTCACTCATCTATTTATACCCCCAGCCATTTAAATTTAAATTTGCACTGCGCGGCACACGCATAAAAACGCAGAGCACATTGCATGACGCATCTGCGGCTTGGGGGGGTGGTAAAGATGAGTGCCGAGTCTAGATGAGTAGCGGGTTTAGACGACTGCTGGCACAGGATCATTCAATGTTTTGTGTGTTCATATAATGTCGCATTAACGCTCGTCGCTGTCGAAAGCGTGGTGATTTAACACTGATAATGGCCACTAACGACTCCTTGAACCCGCAGGTTTGGGTTGGGAACCACGTGATGCAAGTGGACGGACATTTGAGCCTGTCCAAGCCGGTGCTGCAGTTCGACATCACCGACAACGTTGGCAAGAGCACCATCACCACTCAGGTGTGTTTAGTGTTTGTATTTACATTTATTTTCCCTGTTATGTGGTCACTATTAGCGTTCCAAATATTACGGGACATTTATATTTCATAAAAAAATTAAATAATAAAAAATCCTACATTTATTTATATTTTCTCCTGTTTTTTTTTCCGGAGAAATTTGATAATATTTATTTTATTAGAAGAAAAGAAAATATATTTCATACTTTTATCATTCATTATATTTTATCTGCGTTTCTTAGTTAAAATTTCCTTATATTATTTCATTATATTTTCTAAAAAACACCTATTTTTTGTGAAACACGCATGGCGCAGGTGGTCGGCCGGCAGTCTATCAGCTTGACGCTGCTCTACAAGGGCACGCCGTTCAAGATGCACATCATGTCTCAGCGCGCAAAGGACCTCTACAAGTGAGTCTAGGGTGCAGAATTTACCGTACCGTAACGAATTTTTGGAGAATTGATCTTACCGTGTACAGCAAATTGAAAATTGACGGTACCGTACTATTTACCGCAACGCTGTACCGTTTGCCACCTGAACCGAGTCGACCTGCCGTAATCGCTTAAATGTAAACCACGCCTCAAACTGTACCACTTATCCAAAAACTGTATCCCCAGATGGATGCCGGAAAAGAAGCAAATCGACACGTCGCGGGTGACCTTGGCGCCCATGCCCGGCCTCATCAAGTCGGTCAACGTGACCGTGGGCCAGGAAGTGGCCGAGGGGCAGGAATTGTGCGTGATTGAGGCGATGAAAATGCAGAACTCGTTGCAGGCGGCTAGGAGTGGAAAGGTGTGGGGATGGGTTGCTTTGATTTTCATCTGCAAGTACTTCAGAGGATAGATAAATATTTAGCAGAATGATTATTGGTTTTCTGGACTGTGGGGCGGCTCATCTGGCTGTTTGTGCATTTTTCCAGAAATTTGGCAGGTGTTGTTGGTGATAGAATTTGACGTTCAAAAATTGATGATAAAATTTGAATATTCTTTGCATACAGTATTTCCTCGAAACACCTCCCTCCCATTGAATTAACCCCCCTCGAAATACCCCCATGTGTTTTCGAGCTGAGGTAAAAATAACCACCCCCTCGAAATACCCCCGTCTCGAGTGATGTACATCATATATACAATGTGCATTTATTGCAAGATAGCTTGTATAGCTATCTACGTTTGTATGTTCTGATACGTCCCGTTTGGTGACGTTTATTACCAGTTTTGGGTATGTAAAAGCCCATACTTTACTACGATATTTACGAAAATTTCTGGCGAAATAATAACCCCCTCCCCCCCCCCCCGAGATACACCCCCCTCAAAATTTCCACTCTGAAAAAAATAAACCCCCTGGGGGTATTTCGAGGAAATACGGTAGTTACATATGAAAAACAATAAGCGTTGTACCTGTCAGCAAATTCGCCTTTGGTACAAATATTTTTAGCCACCCTTGATTTATGAAGAGCAGAAGAGTGGTAGATAATTGAGCCGGCGGGTCTGAGAAAAACCTGTTGTTGTTTTTACTCTGACAATGCCCTCAAAAAATTAATCTTCCAGCATTTCACGCCTTCCTAGTCAACTAAAAAATTTAATTAAATTAATTCTCATAAAAAAGTTTCAATTGCAAATCTAATTTTGTAAACGCTCAAATTTTCGCAGGTAAAAAGCGTGAACGTAAAAACGAACGCTACCGTCGACGAGGGGGAGGTGCTTGTCGAATTGGAATAGATACCATGTTATTTTTTGCCAAAACACTGAGTGGATTATTTAGTGTCCGATTATTAGTGCCCGTAGGTTTTTGTTTGTGTTGTGTGGCATTTCACGGTGCAGATTGAGACAGTAAGAAATTGATTTGACTGAATTGCACACATTGGGCCCCTACGCACTAGTTGACATCGAAATTCGTGTCAACTAAATTCAACAAAATTTTGGTTAATTATGTGATTTTAGACTTGTGTTATTTAGTTCACATTCAGTTGACACGAATTTGCGATGTCAAACAGTGTGTGTGGGCCCATTGTCAAGTCCCATTGAACTCCCAACTTGACATGTTTCTCAATTTGCCTTTGATTTGTGCATCTTATTTGCAATGTGAAATGCTGGAAATCATCACTGGTCGCCCGGACGACCTTGCTAAACGGTACACCTATAGGCATCGATGCGTGATTTTTTTTGTCTTTTTCTCTTTCATTTGTTCATTAAGATTTCTTCACTGTGACTTTGACATTTTTTAGTGTCTTAGAAAAATGTGTTCAAACATTTTCAGGGTTTCCAAGTAAAATAGCACGTTGTTTTTTTGTTGACATCTACGCCGAAAAAGATGTCCAGAGACGTTCGCTGTGTCAGTTGGTATAAACTGCCAGATTATCCTCTGGCTTTGACATTTTGATGCGCGTATATTTTTCAGAAACACTGGGTTACGGTACAACTTGTAGTCTCGTTTTTTTGTTGTGATTTTATTTTTTTAAATTTACAGTTCGAACTAGAGCTAGTCACTGCGTATTATTTATTCCGAATCACTCATTTGACTTTCTGTACAATTTCATCGTTACATTTTTATCGAAAATTGGTACTGGTATCATAGTACATATAATATTCGGCTTTGTCATGATTGGAATAATGTTAAAATGTCATAATGTAGATTTAAATACAAGTATTGAATTTGCGACTGGGTATCAAAATAATTATCATTGTTTAAATATATACCTATTCTAGATACTTACCTACTTGAATTCCAATTTTTATTGGCCATTTTGGTTGGTATCGAAGAGTGCATACCGCAGTTGCCAGTTGACAAAATCATTCATCAAAATTCATCACGTCACAATTTTGTCAACTAAAAATTCAACCAGCAATCATCTGCCCTGTATTATTTATTTTTGTCAGCTGGCACCTAGTGTGGGGAGGCAATGAACGAAATTCTGACCATCGCATTTGATGAGATATTTTTGTTGCAACTTTCATGGCTCTACTGTCTTGTAGACCACATTACTTTGCTTACAGCAACGCTTTATTTAGTTTGTGTGACAGTAGTGCGCTGGCGCCAAATGCAACTTAATTAAAAATTTATGTATTTAAGTCATACATACCGTATTTCCTCGAAATACCCCCCGGGGGTGATTGTTTCAGAGTGAGAATTTTAAGGGGGGGTTAAACGAGGGGGGTATTTCGAGGGGGGCTTATTATTTCGCCAGAAATTTTTTGAAATTCCAGTACTAAATTGTCGTCTGTAACGTACGCAGACGTAGAAAAATGCAAGAATAACCGCTATATATAAGAGTCTATTGACTTATATAAGTGTGTAACACTGTTCTAACGTAACAATTCATTGTTTTATAACGTGTGTTTTGTATTGCCCGAATCACAAACCACAGTTTTGTCACGTACGTTCTCTGTACACTCAATTGGGGGGGGGGTATTTCGAGGGGGTGGGTAATTATTTTCTAGTGTCCATGTTGAGAGGGGGTATTTCGAGACGGGGGATATTTCGATGAAATACGGTAGATATCATTATGTATACTTGACATTTTCCGCCTTTTTCTTTTTAAAATATTGTTTTTGGTGAAAGTTTTTCCAGCTCGCGCGTAATCGACCAAGACATAAGTAATTTTGGGCGCATACTTTGCTGTCCGCCGAGCATACCAGAGGTAATACGGTAAATAGATCAATATTGAGGTAATTGTGTAATTTTTGCTTTATTTCGTTCGAAAATTCTAGCTAACAATAATTCCCGCTGCTGTCCGATTTCTCCACAGCTGATGGCGCCTTTGACAGTGACAGCTTTGCTAGCTGCAAATGAAGGGTGTGCTTCTAAAAGTACCGATCTACAAAAAATCGATTTTGAAATAATCGCGATTGAAAGTTTGGAGCATGCAATACCCATACATGGGTATTGGGTATGGGAATTTTGGGTAAGGGTATTTCGGCCATATTGTTGGGTATCCACATGCATGGGTATAATCATTGATTATACACATAACACTAGCTGTATAAAATTTAGGGAATTGTATTTTTGTAGTACAGTACATTTTAAAAGAACAAATTGGTAATAGCGTGTAGATCGGTATTTTTTAAAGCACAAAATCAGAAAGCTGTAGATCGGTACTTTTACCCATAATAAAAAAGCACAAAATGAGTTTTTGCGCAACCGGACACTGATCTTACATCGGTGCTTTTAGAAGCACAAAAAATAATGTGCAGATCGGTACATTTAAAAGAACAATTTTGAAAAAAGTGTGTAGATCGGTACTTTTAAAGACACAAAAGCTGAAAAAGCTTGTAGATCGGTACTTTTAAAATTTCAAAAACTGTATTTTGCGATTTTTTTGCTTTTTTCGACCCCCCATATCTCAAAATTGAATTTCGCACCCCCCACATATTATATATATTTTTGAAGCGCATTTTTATGGGGACCCCAAAAATGGTCCTAACTCAAATTTGGAAAATTTGTAGATCGGTACTTTTAGAAGCACACCCTTCAAATGTAAATACTAACAGTAATTACCGTATTTCCTCAAAATGGGCACTATGTATTTGTGGCCCGGGAAATGCATAACAGACGTTCAAAACACTTACTGTGTTACGTTAGAACATCGTTTATACCATCTACATCCTTATATAAGGCTGTAAAAACTTACAAATGGTGGTTAGGTTATTGTTGCATTTTTCACGTTTCTCTCTCAAAATTTCCACTCTGAAAAAATAAACCCCCTGGGGGTATTTCGAGGAAATACGGTAGGTATATTTTTCCTCGGAGTTATTTTTATCACAAGACTATTTATTAATTGGAAAACGGTCGCGTCATGTGATGAAAAATGCGCGATTCAGTAAGCTGCGACAATTTTTTCTCATTTTATGTTTCAAGCGAAGCGTTTGTCCCATCACTTCATGCATGCCATAGAATTGTCACATTTAGGTAGACAGGTTTTCACGTGTATTGTTTAACATTGTTTTGCCTGGGGATTGTCTGTACGCAATGTAACCATGTATTTATGCATGTGTTCTGGTGCCGCGACCAGACCGTGTAGAATGTCGAATGACATGCAATGTGTCGAGTTTATGTAAACTGCCCTGTAAAATGGCACATGTTGCCGTTATGCTAGGCATTTTACATGTTTTTTTGACACTTTGCAGGACTTTTTCAGGGTCAGTCCGATCTCTTGTTGCCGCCGCTTAATTTTTCACATGAATCCTTCTTTATGACTGAATCTTCCTGTGTCCAGTACATATGTATTCACATTTCTTTCAGTGATCGAATGTTTCCTTCTTCTGTCACCGTGAACACATTTTTGCCATTTAATTAAGCTTGGCGACGTGGGAAATCATGCTCGCTTCATAAGTACCAAATCCCAGTGCCGCTGTGTTTCACTAGTTGCTTGCACAGCTGCCCCGACGTGGCCATAAGTGATGGAAAAATGTGGAACCCTGGTTACTGTAGTTACAGCGGTTGCAGCCGTGAGAGACAATGGCGCCACACAAGCTAGTTTTCATGGCTTCAATTTGAAAACTCGATCGATATCTTGTCGATCCCTTGTGCGGTAGTTCTTTAAATTCTGAATTTAAATTTAGATTGATCATTTCTGTAAACCAGGGGTTTAGTAGGGGGTTGTGGGGGTTACCCCCCAAATCCGCCAGCTATCTATCTATCCCGGAGGCAAAATTTTGGGCTACTATCCCCTAATCCCCCCTCCAAATCGCCCCATCGGCAAATTTTGCCCCAATTTTCGCTCAAAATCGCTAATTTTCGTAGCTTTTTATAGTTTTTCACCTTCAAAATTCTAATTCATGTTCCGTATTGCCTATTTTCGGCTATTTTTTGTACTATATGTACTTATCTACCTATTTTTAGCTGTTTTTCTCCTACTTTTAGCGATTTTCCTTTTTCTTCCTTCTATACCTCGGAAAAGCCTATAGGTATATTGAACCCCCGCGAACCCCCCAACCCCCCAACCCCCCTCACAAAAAACTTTTTTTCAGCTGTATATCCCTCCGGAGGAGCGATTTACTATCTATATGAACCCCCGCGGGGGTCCAAATCTACAAAACCCCTGCTGGCTTCTAGTGCGCTAAGTCTAAGCAATCAGTTGCGGGATGGTGCAAGCGTCAATCAGCGTTCGCTTCTCCATTCAGTTTTTAAACGAGTTGTCAAATCGGAACCATGAAAACTAGATAACTAGTGTGGCCACAATAATTGAAATCTGAGCTGAGTCAATTTTCATTGAATTTTTCTCGAATTTAAGATATTTTTGTGATGAAAATGTTAATAACTCCTCTCGACAAACTACTCCACAATGGCATTCAATAAAATGGCGCTGTTTTGGCATTACATCGGTGGTGTCATTCCATGAAAATGGTGCCATTTAGGAGTCAGTGGCCCCACTAGAAATGCGCCACATATGAAGGACATAAATATAACACCTTGTAAAAATTGAGCGTACTACCCACGTTTCAATGATATTTTCGCCAAATGTTGTTGATGCATGCATGCATTTAACGACATTCGAACAATATTTGTTACAAAATAACATTATGTAGAACTTTTTACCACTCCAGCCATTATTGGCCAGCCATTATCGCCCAGCCTATCTAAATAACCTATATCTGGACCCCCGCAGGGTCTAAATTTACGGGACTCCTGGGGGCGGTCCCACCTCACCATGTAAAATGTATAGTCAAGTGCAAATGTCATGCAAAATGTCAATCGAAAAAACTTCGACTTAAAAAACTTGAAATTTTGACACTTCGCTTGACAATTTACAAATCTGTATGACTTTGGCATACATTTGACACTTGACTTTATAGTTTACAGGGTTTGGGACGGGTACCTGACTGACATTCTGAACCAAAGCCCTTAACTACTGTCAGTTTGTCTAGACTGTAGGTACTCTTGTTTGATGGTGATTAACATTTTAAAAATCTCACAAGATGTAGATATTTTCTTAGATATATCTAAAATAATATACCGTATTACCTCGAATTAACCCCCCCCTTGAATTAACCCCCCTCGAATTAACCCCCCCCCCTCAAAATGGGCTGGGGAAATAATAACCCCCCCCCCCCCCGTCGAGATACCCCCCCTCCGGAATGATGTACATCTTGTATGCAATGTAAATACATGATGTATTTATTACTACTTATTTGCATCGCAGGTACACTTATACGCTCATTTGTGTACAGATGTACTTCTATAGCCCCGAAATAACCTATTTTCTCTCTTTTATTACCGTTTTTGTGTAGGAAAAAGCGCGTTCTTTACTATGAATTTCACAAACATTTCTGCCGAAATAATAAAAACCCCCTCGAATTAACCCCCCCTCAAATTTTGCTGGCGAAATAATAAACCCCTCCCTCGAAATACCCCCTCAAAATTTGCACTCTGAAGTAATAAACCCCTAAGGGTATTTCGAGGAAATAGGGTATATACATTTGCCCCAAATAGTACCTAATCAATATTTAATAAATATAAATGTCCCCTTACACCCTTATATTTATACTCGGCAGACATTATGCGAGTCAATGGTCTAACGAATTTTTGTACAAGTGCCATTCTAACCCAATTTCATTGTTATTGACACTCGTATTTCATGCGTAGGGATGACCATCAACAAATTTTTCAATTAGATAAGTGAACGTCACCGTCAAAATTTGAATTTAAGATCTACACTTGATAAATATACGATAATTTCTTATTATTACGAACATAGTGAGCATTTTATGTTATTCGGAGCAATTTTTAGATTTTCAAAACGATCCAGATTTCGCTAGTGGTGTACAGTGTACAGGGTCGTTCTTCCCTTGTTCTATCGCACGCACACATACGTACTTTTTTGTTGGAATTTGTCCGGGCTGTTACAATAAAATACCTTGTTATCTGCTTTCATATGACAATATGCGTGTTCAGTTTATCCTGTTCTCGCATAAAATGTCGGATTGAATAAGATTTACCATGAATCGATTGGAATGCATTCATTCAAATTCAAAATTAACTTAACAATTTTAACGAAATTTAAAATTGGTACGTAAGGGCCGAATCACTGATTCCTTTCATGTCTGCCGAGTTTATCAATAATTATTCAGTTATTCTCAAAATTGATCAACTGGTTTGTCGATTTTCACTGAATTATAAGAATCTTCTAATCACGGTTGGCGCTTTTTTGGCGCTATTTTAAATGCCAGCGCCAGGCGCCAATAGCGCCACTAGGAAATGGCGCCAAGCGCCAAAAGCGCCACGGCGCTTTTTCAGATCCCGGCGCCAAGCGCCAATGGCGCCAGAGCGTTTTAGCGCCAAGCGCCAAAAGCGCCATGGCGCTTTTTGCTTTGGCGCTAGCGCCAGGCGCCAGCGCCATGGCGCTTTTCCATCACTACCCATGGGGGTATTTCGAGGTAATACGGTAAATGTTACAATTACGTAAATATATAAATTTTCTCCAGTTTTTCCTCCGGAAATCTAGCGTTTTTATGTGACGAATAAAAGTTACATTTATATTTCTTACTTTATCTGCGTTTTTACAGAAATTAAATTTAATTTAATTCTTGAAAATATTTGGAGATTATATTTACGTAATTTTATTTTCTGAATATCACCTGGAATTTCTTGGAACACTAATGTCCATTCATACCGCCAGGCACTTTTTCATTAAATTCTGTCACAACTTCAGAATGTCTTTGCGGGAATTACCAAAGTTTTTACTGTCGCCCCACAATGCTCTTGCATTTGAACTGAAATAGGAATATATGGTAAGGAAAAAAATTCTTTCGATTTGATTTACTGGCGTGAGCCGATCCCAGAAGACTAGTCTTAAAAAACTCACATCTGGTAGCCGGATATTTGAAAATTCTGTGTGCACAGATTTTTTTCGAATGTCTATAAACGTTCACTTGGGCGGAAAAGTTGTCGTTTCCGTGCACTGAATTGTAATTGAGCTACACGCCAGTTTTCTACCGAAATTTTCAAAAATTGGAAAACTAATAAATCACCTTTGAACGTTTACTAGAATGAGGTGTCCTACTATTGGCAGACATTAAAAGTTAATCCTTCGGGTGAACTCAAAACTGTTCACAGAAGATCTTACGAGTTTCCAAATTTTGTGAAATGTCTGTCGGAAACTATTTGGCGTGTTTAGGCACAATAAGACACATGTCAACTTCACGAAACACTGATCTACTTATTTGTAATCATGTGGATTCTTCTGCGCTTGTTTTTTATTAGTCAGTATTATGTTAGAATGGTCGCACAGCTGTGGCATCTTTCCATCAAATCACTCATGTCCCGTCCATGTTCATTTAGCGTTATCATAGGCACAGCCCCACTGTTCCGCGTTCAACTGGTGCCGGTCCTGTGCCGCTTGGCATGTAACCCGTTCGGCATGAACACAGCGGATCGGGGGTTTTCAGGGTTTTGACATTCGTGGCGGCATTATAGATAGCAAATCTCTCAAAGAAAACTATTCTTGGGGCTTGCTGTGGCAAAATATATATGATGTAAAAAACGCGCTTTTTTCACTTTTTTGAAAAAATATCAAGACATTTCCTAGAAGCTCCCAAATATGGCTCTGAGTCAATATACAGAGGTATATCAATCAAGTGGCAGTATTTGTGATGATATATAGCCATGGAATGGCTGTGGAGCCATAGGATAGCATTATAAGTGAGGTTTTATGCCAAAAAATTCACTTTTTATGTTGACACATTATGTAAATTGCTATTTGTCAAATAGTCGTGAGTGCAAGTGAAGATAGGCATGGAAAAGTGCTTAAATAAAGTTATGAGAGAAAGCTAATACATTGAGACTGTTGTTTCCCACTGTAGAAGTAAATATGTGGGAGCACATTGGCTGGATATTATATACTATACTAACATATGATGGCTTATTATTATATGATAGCATGCAGTAATAGAAGCAATGACACTAAAAATACACAAAAGCAATGAAACCAGTGGTAATGTGCATGTGAAATTATGTGCTTGCACACAAAAAATACAAAATACCTAGTGCGCAGGTAAAAAAATTTTTGCCAGCTCTCTTTTAAAAAAAGCGCTGGGACCCTTGCGCTTTTTTTATAAAAAAGCAGCGTTTATGTGTCAAAATTACCAAATAGAGCAAAATTTAGTGATTTTGGTTGGAGGTTTGGAAAAATGTCGCTCAAAGTTTGCTCCACTTAGCAGATAGTTGAGATATTTAGGGGGTTGCTCGGAATAGTAGTCTCGGGTAGGGTGGCAGATGGTACGGCCTTGCGGTAAACCGTACGGTACGGTAAATTTACTATTTTGCTGTAAACGGTACGGTACGGTAAATCTTTAATTTTGCGGTAAACGGTACGGTACGGTAAATATGTAAAGTGCGGTACGCGGTACGGTACGGTACGGTAAATTTCCGATTGTCAGAACTGTATTAGTGCCGGACTACAGAGAACTTTTACTTCATCAATTGACACCAAATTCAGTGACACAATTTGATAAATGGACTTAAGAACACAATAACAGTATGATGACATAAAATTCCATTACCCACAATGTAGGGGTTCAATATATAGGTTTACTCAAGGTGTAGAAGGAAGAAAATGAAGAAAAATGACACAAAGTGGGTGAAAAATTGCTAAAAGTAAGTGAAATTTACACCTTAAGAGCGTGTTGAAGCACATGGCTTGATTTTATAAACACATTATACTAATGTAAATCATGACTTATATCAATGAAATGAAAGGGCTTCAAATCAGGAAAACTGCTGTGAAATTTGCGCGCTTGCGCGCAAAAAAATTTCAAAACACCGCGTTAATTGTCATCAATAAATTGGCATATTTAATGTCAATCTGAGTAAAATTTACCGCATTTTCTGCGGTAAATGAGTGCAGTACGCGGTACGGTACGGTAAATTTCTAAAAGTGCGGTAAACGGTACGGTACGGTACGGTAGATTTCCCAAAAATGCGGTACGGTACGGTACGGTAAATTCTGCCACCCTAGTCTCGGGAAAGATAGTTAGCTGAGCAGCCCCCCATGGAACCCCCGCAACGGGTCTACATGCCAAGCGGGTTACATGCCAAGCGAGTTACATGTCAAGCGAGCCTACGCCGCTGGTGCCCAGCAGATATGAAAAAAGGGAATCGATCCAAAACTACTGCCGTCATAACGCGCCGGCGTCATGCCTTTTGTATACGCAATGTATTTATTATTTGTGTAAGCTGTTTGAGCTGCTGAATATTGCAAGTACACCCCCCCCCCCCTGAAGCGGCTGATTGTTTTCAAGGGTCCACTTATTAAATATACTTTACCTTCACTATATTTATGCATGTTCATTCGATACGCCCGCCTGCTACAATTACTGTTGCGTGAATTTGCGATGTTCAAAGCGCCGCAATTTGAAACAGTATACGGTGTTTATTATACACTAATTAATTTCCTAAATATTGACCCCGCAACCACATCAAACCCCCGCAAGCCCACCCCCAAATTTTTTTCAGTTAGGTATCTATCCCTCCGGAGGAGCGATTTGCTATGTAGCTATCCAACCCCTCGGAGGGTCAAAATTCAAGGTATAACACCCCTGAACAAAACACAGAGTTGCGCGTTTTTCTGGCCTTTGTAAGCCATGATTTAGCGCCAGGGCGCTGTTCCGTAGCTATTTGTATACCGAGTGGAGCGCATGCTTACTTAGCGCAGAATCCTACCATAATTTAATGAATAACATCTTGTGATAAATTTCGTAATTAATTATTCCATGGTAAAAACGAAATATTATGATGAAAAAATTGTATCATTTATTCAGAAATCAGATGGGTTATGGTAGGCGTCTATACTATGTGTGATGTCCGGCGAGTATACCGTATTACCTCGAATTATCCCCCCCCTTGAATTAACCCCCCCCCTCGAATTAACCCCCCCCCCTCAAAATGGGCTGGGGAAATAATAAACCCCCCCCCCCCTCGAAATACCCCCCTCCGGAATGATGTACATCAGTATGCAATGTACATGATGTATTTATTACTACTTATTTGCATCGCAGCTACTCTTATACGCTCATTTGTGTACAGATGTACATCTATAGCCCCAATATAACCTATATTCTCACATTTATTACCGTTTTTGTGTAAGAAATAGCGTATTCTTTACTATGAATTCCACGAAATTTTCTGGCGAAATAATAAACCCCCCCCTCGAATAAACCCCCCCCCCCCCTCGAATTAACCCCCCCTCAAATTTTGCTGGCGAAATAATAAACCCCCATGGGGGTATTTCGAGGTAATACGGTATGTATATTTAAATGTGCTGCTAACTGCTCAAGGTGTTATTGCTTTTCTCGCGTGCACGGAACTGATAAGCACTGCTGTTCGCGTGAGCTTTGTACCCCTGGTTCAACGGTTTGCGCTCGCATTTTTATGAAGGTAACCTCTATAGTCTATTGTTTTTGAAAGCAGAATTTCGTGATTACGTACTAATTGGTCATTTACACACAGATTGACTTGGTTATCATGCAACATAAGTATAATTAGGGATGGCCAAAAAACGACGTTTTTTAACGTTTTTAAAAAAGGTTGTTTTTTAAATTTAAAACGTTTTTTTTAAAAGTTCCCAGATATGGTTATGGGTCAACGTATAGGTATATCAAACCATTGCCAGTACTTTGTGATGTTATATATAGCCACAGAATGGCTGTGGAGCCATGGGATAGCCTTATAAGTGGTAATTTCTGTCAAAAATATCCATTTTTTGTCGACTTGTTACGTATATCGCCTTTTTTCAAATGTTCGTGACTTCAAGTCCAGTTTTGCATGGAATAGCACTTATACAAGGTTATAATACAAGGCTAATCCATTGACAGTGATGGATCACACTGTAGAAGTATGTGGGAGCACATTGGCTGGATATTATATGCTACACTAACATATCACGGCTCATTATGACACAATAGCATGAACAAATGGAAGCTTTCACACTAAAAATGCCTCAAAACCAATGAAAACAATCACAAATGGTAAAGTGTATGTGAAATTGCGCGCTTGCGCGCGAAAAAATTGCAAAATACCTAGTATGTACATAGTACAAAAAATATTGGCTGATGTTTTTTTTATATAAAAAACGGTTTCGATGTCTCTGTTTGTTTGTTTAAAAAAAACGTTTAAAAAACACCGGCCATCCCTAAGTATAATACCTAAATACACTACCTAAATAGTATCGCACACCGCAGGCTCAATCGCCGAACCACCATTAAATCATTGAACCACTAAATCCACAATGCCACCCTAAACCCCCAACCCCCTTCACCCCCCTCCAAAATGACCCCCCCTACCCCCTAAATGGAATCAGAGTCGAACGGAGACGGGTCGGGTGGGGGGAGTTGCTGCCAGCGGCCTTCCCCGGGCCGGTTATCCCTTCTGTGCGTCCTGTGCGCCTACTGCGCGCTGCAGAGCTGCGTGGCTAATGGATTGGTCCCGTCTGTGTTGAGTACGATTGAGAGAAGGTTTGGATTGGAGACTACCCATTTGGCTGTGATTATGGCGGTGGGAAGGGGGGGGGGGGTTTGGTTTTGGGGGGTGGGGGGTTTTTGTTTTGGAGGGGTGGATTTTGCGACACCTTGTCGTTTGGGGCCTATCAGTTGGGGGTTTGTTCGGTGTTGATGGATTACAAATGGGAAGCTGTGTACGAAATTTATTGTGTATCTTCCTAATTTACTCTTGAAATTTCTATTTTTGTGAAGATTTGTTTGTGTTTATCACCAACTGAAACTTTTTTCAACTGAAAGTCATCTTTTCTATCGAAACTGCGAAATCTGCGGGTTGATTTGCTGTAAGTATATGCATTCTTTTTAATACCACTATATTCACCGACAGTTCTAACCGGAATGTCTGTCACATTGAGGCTCTTGTTAGTAATCAGCTTTTCATCCTAAATGTGAACTAAATACTGCATTAACACAGGCCTACGACGCTGCATACATCATTCTCGTGGCCCCTGTATCATATTTTGGAGGTCGCCATCGAAAACCTCTCTTTCTGGCAGCTGGCCTCGCTTGTATAGGCGTGGGTTCATTGACTTTTTCGCTGCCCTATTTTCTCACACTTTCTGAGGATTCTGTGGCACCCCTGGCTGGGCAGGAGAAGGAGACATTGTGTCCCTTTTCTGGTTGGTGCTTTTGTATATTGGTTGTATTCATCGTGGAACTGTACCTGGTTGTCGGTTGTTTATAATGCAGATAGTTCATATGCGAAAGTAAAAAAAGTAATTATAGAGATCTACCAATTTACTGCGTATCCTCGAATAAAACCCCCTTCAATAACCCCCTTGTTGGCGGGGTGGGGAAAAATAAGTCTCCCGCGATAACCATTCTCAAATAACCCCCCTTGAATACCCCCTCAAAATCTTCTGACAAAAAATAACTCCCCTGGGGTCTTATTCTGAGATATACGGTAGCTTTGTCCACCCCACAGTTTTTGTCACATCCATGGATCGGAGGCTTATCCGTTTTATATGCCTCTGCATGAAACTCGTTCACAGACCAGCCGGCCGTATGCCCGCCGCCACAATCCGACACGTTCGACAACGTCACCGCCAACTCCACCATCACCGGGTGCCACTCCCAGACCCTGTATAATGTCCTGTAAAATGTCAAATGTCATGCAAAAGTGGCAAAATCATGAAAAATGGCAAACGTACTGCAATGACTTTTGACAAATTGCATGACATTTGACAATTTACATGGCATTTCACAGGGTCCGGGACTGCCCCAGTGCAATCGCAGCGGCAGAGGACCGTGCTTACATAGGTTTATTGCTGGTTTTTGTGCTGGCGCACGCGCTGCACGGCGCCGGCGCCGCGCCCCTGTTCACTGTGGGAGTGAGTTATCTGCACGAGAATGTGAGCAAGAAAATGAGCAGTGTGTATATTGGTGGGTGGGAGGGCGAGTTTTTTCCAATACCCAAAACGTGTTTTTTCCAATATTTAAAACGTGATGACAGACGTGATAGTTTTGCTATGATCGATTTCATTCATATCCATTTTTTACTACAATGCAGGCACCTTCTACTCATTTGTAATATTCGGACCGGCACTGGGCTTCGTTGCTTCATCTGTGTTTCTGCAGCTTCCTGCAAATTTTTGGCTCCCCCTAAACACGTACACGTGCGCTTTTTTCATCAAATTTCATTTAATTTCGAACCAAAATTGGTCATTTTCGTTTGTATATTTCAGAGGGCACGCGACGGTCGGCGCGTGGTATCCGGGATTTTTGATAGCTTCGTTTACCGCCTTCTTATTCGTGCCCGTGCTCGCCGCCTTCCCGGCTACGTTGAAAACACGTGAGTACGTTAAAACGTTAGAACGACGTCCACCTCAAACGTTTATCCAATTTCAGCCGAAACGGAGGCCAGCGCAACGATCACAACCTACGCAAGCGCAAATGGAACAACAGAACATCACAGCCTAACACCTGAAACCACTCACCCCTCTCCTCCACCTTCACCCCCTCCAGCCGAGGCGTCGGTGGGCTCGAAGTCCGCCTCGCCGGAGCTGGTGCTGGCGCGCGCCGTCGACACCATGCATAGACAGTCCAGCGATAAAAGAGTGCAAAAGAGCGACTCTGTGGTCAGGCACGGTAGGGCTACAACTAGGAGACAGTCTAGTGTTGTGCAGGAATTGAGGCAGGATTTGAAGCACGTGCCGCTCGCCGTTGTCAGGTGTGCGCGCTGTTTTTGGTTTTCTACGTTTGATCGCGTTCAAATTGGGGTGCCATTGTTTGACCATAATTTTTCCGATGTCGCCGGTGATCACCGACGACTCAGCAGCTTTGTCGACGTCGGTGGACATTTGTCCCAGTGAACATCTCAGTGGGCGCTCAGTGCACATCCGCAGTGCATGCGCTGCCGCCGCATAGCGTTGCGACGCCATTGTTGGCACAATTGTCTGCATTTATCCACCACGGTAGAGTGTTTGCCAAACGGACACCTACTAGGTTGCGTGCATGTCGCGATTGTATTTAGGCTTGCCCGCTCCATGCGGCGGCTACGCATGTGCCGTGGATGTCCACTGAGCGCAGATGTCCAGGGGTTATTCGCCGTTTCAGACATGGCAACTCCTCCAGACAACTTAAAGTTGATCTAACCAACTAAGACTCTCACGCAGACTATTCACCAATCCGATTTTCCTGCTTGTTTCTGTAGCGGCGTGCGGCCAGGGCTTGCTCATCACCGGAATTTCCACTTTTATGGCAAAGTACATCGAAAAGCAGTTTTCTGTGCCCGCCGCCCGCAGCAGTTTACTCATTGGTAGGTGTTATAAAAAAATAGTTTGTTAGTTCACCGGAAAGACGTAAAGTGTAAAGACGTGTCAAATTGGGCCCGCACACACTGGATGTCAACTGAATTCGTGTCAACTAAATGTCAACTGAATTGACGTGATACTGTGATTTCAACTTATCTATCTGATAGAGCATAGTTAATTTTACATCATTACATCATCATGTTCCTGTTAAGTGTGATGCTTTTTACAAACGTCTTGTTTTATTCAATTGACACTGAGTTGACGCGAATTTGCGATGTCAACTAGTGTGTGTGGGCCCTTTCATGTAAAATCTGAAGCAAATAAAAATAAAACCTATTACTGAACTTTTGACACTTGGCATTACATTTGACAAATTTGTATGACATTTGACACTTGACTTTACATTTTACAGGGTGCGGGACTGGCACCAGTATGGAGGGATTGGGGGGCTCCACCTGGGTTTACTAAAACGAATCATTTTGATCTAAACCTACTGTAGTTGACAAACTTTTCATTCTGATAAACTCAAATGTGTTTAAATCACAGATTTATCAGTTAAACATCTAAATAATCCCAAAACAACCCCCACTTTCTACAATCATCAAACTCCCTCCAAATCACCAAACCCCCTCACTTTTCATGTCTCATCATGGTGCCCTTGGCTGGCCTGGGCACCATGCTGAGCGGGTGGGCCCTGAAACGATGGCACGCGCCCGTGCGTCCGCGACTGGCCTATGCAGCCGCCGCGGCGCTAATGTCCGCCTTTCTACTACCCATGTTTTTCGTGTATTGCGATCGACCCCCGTTGGCCGGTGTCGACGTGCCTTATCAGTTTGATAGGTGGGTTGGGTTTTGGGGGTCGACTTTTTATGTTGAATATCGATATCGAAAAGTTTGATAAAATGTGCCCTCAGAAATTTTTGAGGGTCCATATCGATATTGCATATCGCAGGGCCGTATCCAGGGGGGGGCGGGGGGGGGGGCTGCAGCCCCCCCCCCTCCCGGGGCGAGACCAAAAAGTGACCGGAAAATGCGACTTTTTCAATGTCAAATTTTTGCGCGCAAGCGCGCATTCTCCACCAGACATAAGGTAATATCATCGGATTTGCTCCATGTGGCCACAAATCGTTATAAATACACTCATTGTTGTGTTTTTTGCTGTTTTGTATGTATATTTACATACATATACAGCATTCCATGGCGCTGACGCCAACGCCAATGGCGCCATGGCGTGGCGCCTACCAATGGCGCCAGTGCCATGGCGCCATTCCGCCACTATGTAGCTAAAATTTTAGGGGGGGGCTGAGCCCCCCCCCCTCGCCGGCCTCCGTAAACAAGCAGCCCCCCCCCGCTCAAAAATCCTGGATACGTCCCTGGCATATCGTGTTGATTATTGACGAAAAAAAATAGAATATCGATAGAAATTTATTTGATACACTTAATCGACAGTTCGAGCGACGTTCGATAGACTATTGATTCTACGACGTTATGCGATATCAACTACCATCGATAGGTCGTTGATAGACCGAAAAATAAACCTGTTCTTTCGCTCACATAATCCATCCAATTCAACCATTCAATCATCACATTCCAGTACGGGAAGTCTATTGTGCAACGGGCACTGCGCGTGCGCCGCCGACGGCGCCAGCTACAGGCCCGTGTGCTCCATCGCCGACGATGACAAAACTGAACCCGTGGCTTTTTATTCACCCTGTCATGCGGGATGTGCCGATAGACAGTTGGGTGGGAAGGTGGGTAGGGTAGGGTGGGAATGGTGTTGTTTTGAGTGTCTTGCGTTTGAATGTAAAATGTCGATACTGAAAGTTTCAATAACCTGTGGGCAGTCCCGCGCCCTGTAAAGTGTAAAGTCCAGTAAATATCAGTGTCATTTTAAAATGTCAGTCAGTGTCAATGTAAAATGTCAATTATAAAAAAAAGATTTTGTCACTGAATTGTTGACATTTTGCATTACATGTACACTTGGCATTACATTTAACAGTGTGCGGGACTGCCACGCGATATTGTATTAAATGTCCGTTTTCGGTTCACAACCATCAAATTTGGTTATCGAAAATCGAAACGTTTAAGGGTATAATTATAATTTTATGTCATTTGATTTTATTCTTGCATGTGGGTACTCGTGGACCCTGTAATGTGGCCTGTCAAATGTCATACAAAGTGGCAATAATCATGTAAAATGGCAAACTCCTTTTGCCACTTTCCAGTGCCTATTACATCACTTTGACACTTTGCATGACATTTTACATTTTACATGACACTTTACAGGGTCTAGAAGTAGCACCTGAAAAAAGTGACCCCTTTCAGGCGTTCGCAAACTGCACGTGCGCGCTGAACTCCGCCGCGCCATTCGTGTCGGCCAGCGCCTGCGCCACCGGCTGCGGGGGCTTGCCAATTTTCTTGGCTGTGTTTGCCCCGCTCTGTTTCGTATCGTTCACAATTGGCATACCGCTGCTCACGTCCACGCTGAGGTTTGTTAGAGGCTGTATTTTTTTGTGTCGGGTTTGTTTTTGTGTGCTTTTTTGGTGTCGGGTTGGCAAGCGATTTTTTATAAATTGGAGCACCTGGTTCGGTATTTTGCAAAATATTTTGGTACTCATGCACAGTTTTTTTTCCATACCCGCATCCTCCAGTGGTCCAATTGCTTAAAGGGCATTTTGTGAAAGAGCAGCATATCAACATTTTCTGGTTTCAAATTGGGTGTTTGACGCTCATAAATATTTCCAGCATAGCTAAAAAGCATTTCAAATGAACACTTCAGGGTGGTGCACCAAGATGAAATAATAAACACCCTTTGAAAAACCCTTTATAGGGATGATGAAATAAGCATAGGGAAATGTATTCAGGATTTTAAGACGGGGTCTGTTTGTTGATGCAGCTCTGTGGGTGCCTTAAATTGGATTGGATTGGGCTTAGATTGGGTGCCTTAAATTTTATCTACTGTGATAGAACTGTATTTTACCATTTTGCTGAAGCTGATGCCCTGCTGCCTTCATGTATTTATGTATGCGAATTTGATTGGTTTGAATGTTTACTGTGTAAAATACAATTCCTCATTGCAAACTTTATGGTAGATCAAAAGAAAGTGATTTGTCAGAATTTGAGTATGCAGTATACTGGCCAGACTGCACACTTTGGACAGAATGTTACCAGAGTTTGATGTGTGAAGAAAATGTTTGAATCATGTTCATTTTTCAGATTGGATGGTAGCTTTCAGTGCAGTGTGCAGTCAGTAAACTATATCACATTTAACTAAATGTAGTGTCTACTGTTTCCATTATTCTCAATGGCCATAATAGTAACCCACTGTCCAGTGCTATCAAAATGGCACATGTCAAGTTCTAGGCATTGGGATATTTACAGGCCATCAGTTGCTCAGCAAGTTGCTCAATATCCTGGCATTGTGACACTTGGAACTTCTCATTCCTTTCATTTGTAGCCTGTGGCAAGATGCCAAATTGTTGAAAAATGGTTTTTGAAAACACCTGACACTGGCACAAGCCTACCATTCTGACTGTGTCCTTCCATTCTTGTGGAATTTGGCTCGCGCCAAATCTGGCACCGAGTGCTGCACCAGCAATGCACCCATTCGTATCGGTGTCTCCGCCTCTTTTGATGACATCTTGTAAGCCACTGACAAATGATGTGGCATATTTCACAGCATGAATTGTGTTTTGCAATGCAACACCTGTTTTTCATTTAAATTTTTTTTAGAAATGCAGCAACTTTCTTTCAACTGGTCAAAATATATTACCTACATAACCCTGAAATTCCCTGGAATCAGTCATCACTGCACCCTGATTTGGTACATTTATGGGCTCAGGCTCCCCAGATAGGGCTGAAGAAATGCACTTATCCCATACACTATGCTTACTAATGCACCGTGCTGCAGCTGTAGATTTCTTTATGGAGAGATAAGCAAAAATGTAGAATAAAAATTGAATGGCAGAAATTCACCCCTAAAATTCAAAGTATAACTTACATCCACATCACCAGACAACATAAGTTCCCTGAGTAATGTTACATAAATTGCAACTGCATTGACTGCCTGTTCATTTGGATTGGTCATAGTAGTGTCCCAACCAGCAAGTTCTAATAGTTGTTCACTGCTCCAATGCAAACCTGCTATGCTCAGGGGTGAAATGCGCATCATGCATCCATTTGATAAGCTGTTCTGAGAATGGGGGCATAAAAATTGCAGGAAACTGGAATTATTTACCTGTTGGTGTCATGAACTGAGAACTGAGCTATGTATCAAAATTGAAAACAGTTTTGTACAGATTTTAATTTAATTAATAGTATCATTTTCAGCCACTTTATTTATGCGGAGAAAAAGCTATCTTTCAAGTGACTCAAATGAATGTAAGACAGATTTTTCAGTTGACCAGACCACCAGACTCAGTACCGTACCCGGATAAGTCAAGTAGTATGTGTATGTGTCATTTACAAAGTTTACCAACAGTACATTTCTTCTGTGATTGTTTGGTTATTTTTGCATATACATCTTCCTTTGATGGATATCTCACCATGAGTGCTTTTCTAGTGGTAAAGCCAATATGTGGGGGGTCTGATCTGCATGAAGGAAAATGTGAAGTATATATTTTAAATATTGAATAACGACAATCGTAACTAAGCTGCGTGATTACCTGTACCATTGGTAATAAGAGAATGCAACATCGTCTCTGTCATATGTGCCACATCTGACCAAACTCCTTGTAAGTGACATGGCTAATTCACTGTCATCAGTTACCTACAGGACAAAAATGCATGTAGAATTGGCTCAATGCCAAGAAAAAAAAGTAAAACATGGTCAAACTTGTCCTGGTTGCACACTGAATGGCCCCCCTCCCTTGATGGGAATTACATGCAATGGAATTAGATGGACTTTTCCTTCAAAGGAATCTCTCCACATGGCATTAGTGACATCACCAGAGGTGCCAAATTCATACCTGGCATCACTCCCAGACTCTAAAGTCCCTGTAAAATGTCAATGTCATGCAAAGTGTCAAACGTTATGTTAAATTCCCTGTAAAATGGCAACTGAGTTACCATTTCCCAGGGCATTTTACATGACTTTTGACACTTTTCATGGCATTTGACAATTAACAGGGTATTTTACAGGGTCTGAGAGTAGCACCTGGCACCAAAAGCATCACCAATCAGTTGCCCATACAAGCATCCAAAAGCACGGTTTTTTATATCAGTCACTCTCAATGCAGATTTCCTTAAAATAGTTAGATGCATGAATGATGATTATGGTGGTAATCTGGAATAAGTTCATGAAATGATTTATTTGATAGGGATGACAATAATGGGATGATTTTTTTGCAGGGACAATTAAGCGAGTTATTTTTGGGAGGAATTAACTAGGGGGCTTATATTTGTGTGTTTATATAAATGAGGCTTAACTACTATTGACCTAGTATAATATGTTTATACAAAAAGCAATTGAAACTAATGCAAGATATTGACGAGTACATACTATTTTGTAGACTACTTACATATTTATTATAGAATACATTTTTTGTAAGTGACAGTTATTCAAGGAAAGGTGTTATTGAAGGGGGAGTTATTCAATGGGTGCAGTGTACATTCGAACATTATGGTTGTTTAGAGATCAAAACTGTTTCACCCTATCAAATGATATTTATTCTGGATAATGACTGATTTCAACACTGTTAAATACAAAAAATGCTTGCGTCAAATAATAATTATGCAGCACATAATGATTCACGAAGAAAACACACCAGTGATGGAAAACAAAAATTTGATGACATTTTTTTCGAGTTTTCAGGAAAATTTTTCAAACAGGTAAGAATTCAGAGACGAAATTCGAAATTCGAAAGCTGATTATAGGATTTTTCAAAAAGTCCAACGAGAGCTTTCCATCGTCAAAACTCAGTCAGATATGAGTAATTGACCTTGACAATAAAGGCATTTATTATATGCGCGGCGGACATCACACATAAGTAGTATGGAAACCTACCATAACCTATCTGAATACTGAACCAAATATTATACACTTTTTATCAGAAGATTTTGTTTTTACTATGGAATAGTTAATTACGAAATTTATCACGATATTTTATTCATTAAATTTTGGTAGGATTCTGCACATACTTTGCGGTCCGCCGAGTATACATGAAAACGATTCTATCTGTCCATGGAACAAGGCACTTTATTGTTGCACACTTTGTTTGGCACAATGCCAGAAAACACAATCTACAAAACATTCTTTATAAATGAAATGAATTGAAATTTTTTTCTCCATAACATTCATTTTCGCCAAATTTTTGCGTTGTAATGTTCGATGCAATACTTTTTTCTCTACCCACTTCGACATTTACCGTATTTCCTCGAAATACCCCGTTGGGTTTATTATTTTGCCAGCAAATTTTGAGGGGGTAATTCGGGGGGGGGGGGGTATTTTTTCCTTAACTCGCTCAGACTTAGGGGTATTTCGAGGGGGGATAATTCAAGGAAATACGGTACCCCTAGATGTGTAACAGGCGGTTTAGTCACGTGTTATATGGGGGGATTAGTGGAGTGGCCGATCAGTGCAGCAGGTGGCAAACACAAAGTATGCTTTTGTGTTTGTCACCTGTGCCGAGTTAATTGGCATGTGTGCATCCATACATACCGTATTTCCCCGAAATACCCCCAGGGGGTTTATTTTTTCAGAGTGGAAATTTTGAGGGGGGTATTTCGAGGGGGGTCTATTAATTCGTCAGAAATTTTCACGAAATTCATAGTAAAGAGTACGCTTTTATATACACAAAACAGGTAATCAACGTGTCCAAGTAGGGTATATTTGAACATAACAACGTCTATCGCGACACAAACTAGTACATGTGTAGCTGCGATGCAAACTGCGACCAATATATACATTATGTACACTGCATACATCATGTACATAATTCCAGACGGGGGGTATTTCGAGGGCGGGGGTTATTTTTTGAAGGGGGTACCACTGGGTACCCCCTTGCATTTGGTATATCTCACTGCAAGTGTTCCAAATGATTTTAGACGCATGACCAAATGAATTTTAATGGTTGGAATGTTCGCAGGGTCGTCCCCAGAGAGGAACAGACGTTCGCCTTGGGCATACAGTGGATCGTGCTCAGGGGTGCTGGCAATCTGCCAGCCCCATTGATTTTCGGGTCTGTTTGTTTGTCCCACCTCAGTGTGTCGTCTGCCTGTAAAACGGACACTTTCCAACCATGGCAACGAGTGTTACCCCAACCCTCAGTTGGCTGTTCGACCACAATTGCGCCCGTTGGGAAGATGATGTGCGGCCGGCATTGGACCATTGCGATTTGAGTCGACCAGCCAGGGGCCGGGGCGCTTGTGTTGGTGCGTTCAGTGTGAGGTATATACCGCATGCCAGGGCCGTATCCAGGGGGGGGGGGCGGGGGGCCCCCCCCTCCCGGGGTGAGACCTAAAAAGTCACGAAAAATGCAATTTTTTCTATACATTTTTTTATGTTTCTTAAAAATTTTGCGCGCAAGCGCGCAATTTCTTCCCCATACATTGTATTTTTAGTGGATCGGTCCCTGTAAACAAATATCCTTGAAAATGAACACATTTTTGCGACTTTCGCTGCATATGTATGCATATTTACATCTATATAAAGCGGTTCCTGGCGCTGGCGCCAGCGCCAATAGCGCCATGGCGTGGCGCCTTGGTATGGCGCTAGCGCCAAAACGTCTTTCCGTGCCTATATAGGGAAAAAATTTAGGGGGGGGGGGGCTGAGCCCCCCCCGCTCGCCGGCTCCCATAAACAAGCAGCCCCCCCCGCTCAAAAATCCTGGATACGTCCCTGCCGCATGCTATGCATTTTGCCGATGGAAACACTCGTATCGTGACGTCATCATCAATATAAAAAAATTCTTGCAAATTTAAAAGTTATAGTTTCAATCTTGGTTTAAAAAGAAATTATTTCGGCTGGGGAACTTTTATCCCCGCACTGGAGCAAAGTGTTTGGGAATTGGCTAGATTCAAAAAATTAAGTTGAAACTTCTTTTTGAGTGCCAGTGGTGCCTCGCGGCAACCCTGAGCGCTTCACCGAAAACTCTCTTTGAAGCCACAAAGCGAAAACCAAGTAATTTTAAAAAACGGGAAAATTTCAAAAAATACCAAAAGTGAAATAATCCTCATAACACTTTGGCCCTCTCCTCAAATAGGCCACTTCAAACATACCCGAAAGTCTCCCCAATTCTTTCTTTGTGCCGCCGTAAAATCGTCATCAAATCCGCGCACAATATTTGCAGCTGGTTGATTTCCATTGCCACGGCCACCACGGCCGTTGCCACAAGTATTTTTAGCATATCCGCGCGACGCGTGTGCCATATTTCAAGCCTGAATGATGAAGATGCATAAAATGTTGATTTGCATTGATCGGTACAGATAATTGATTAATATTAATTTGCATAGATTTACAATTCGTTTGCATAGAATTTTGAATAAAAACATGGTATTTATGTAAAACATCAGCTTGCAATTCAGAATCTCAGTGAGATATAATATTTTTAAAAAACCATTTAAATTTTGGTAAAAAGTGAATTTTTCCAGTCCGATCTTTGGGAATTGTTTGTAATTGAATACTTATGTAACAGTGGAGCATATTTCTTGTTGAAGCCATCTATTGTATTACGTAGTTTTTGAATACAATAACCATTGTTTTTTAAAAGTAATAAAAGTGCAATTAGCCTTTCATTAAAATCTTGAAGTTTTGTACAAACTCTACTAAATTGGATACACTGGCTGAAAAGTACATTATAACAGACATTTTGTTTTATATTTGAGTGTATTATTGGCATGGCATACTTACAATCCGGAAATTGTAATCGTCTGTTTTGTTGTAAATTTTATAACAAGTTTTACCATTTAGTATCGAAATATCCAAATCAAGGAAGTGACACTTAGTGCCACCCTCTAATTTAGAAATTTCCAGCGTGAGTGAAGAATGGTAAATGTCTTTTGATATCATTTCAAAATTTGGAAAATTAATACATAGCGTATCATCTATGTATCGGAAAATTTTATTGTTCAAATTTTGCAGTAAACTTTTGTCTTGACATTTTTGCACATACGAAAATTCCATCATTGCTAAGGATAGATTACAAAGTTCAGGGGACACCGAAGAGCCCATTGCAATCCCTCTGGTTTGTTTAAACATAAGTCCAGCAAATGATACATAAGTGATGTCTAAAATAGTATTTAATAAGTCGATAATTTCTGAATTAGTAAAACCAATTTTATCATTCTCTTTGCGGCGTTTTAAAGACTGTAGTGTAGCATAGCCATTTCTAATAACCACCCATTTATCATGTTTAACTAGAAGATTCACTAATTTCGATATTTGAAATTTTATCGCATTGATATCCAAGGACGTGTATGCTTGTGAAAAATCTGCCGAAATTAAGTTGGATACATTGGAAAGTGTATCCAATTTTTGCATGGTGTTTAGGCTATTATCTACTATCCAATATCTATTGGTGCCTCCAGTTTCAACTATCGTATCACAGTAGTGTTTCAATTGTTTCTGAAGACAAACTAAAATGAGATGCAGGTACCAAGCAAGTCCATTTAAAGTGGACTGTTTAGCACCAGCTATAAAGCGAAATTTTGGGGGGTTTTTGTGGTACTTCGGTATGGCATATATAATCGGAACTTTTTCAGCAAAACGTTTTTCCTCACAGATGAAATTATTGTGGAGTTCAAGGTGTTTTTTGAAAAGTTGAATTTTACCAATGTCATCAAAATGTTCGAAAGTGTAGGTAAAATTCCCGAATGTTGAAGTGTCATTCACGTTTTCAATGCCAAATTCTTTACAAATGGTTAGTAAGTAAAGTTTTTTGCATGTAAAAGAATAAGTGCCAGACGCCTTATCAATACATGTAATAACGAACTTTTCATGTAAATCCAACAAAGAATGGTCACAAGTTGCATCCCAGGTAATCTTTGAATAACGTTCTGGAGCGATAGCGGCAGTTTTCATTCTGCAGTTGATTCCATGCAGGGCACGCGCCCTGAAAGAATCAAGCACAGTTTGGTTGCTATTATTGAAAGTTGATAAGCGAGTGCAAACATTGTTAACAATTTTTTCAAATTTAAGTTTTGTAAAAATCTTTTGCTTCACAGGGGTTAAACGATATTTCGTTCCAAATCCTAAAAATTGTTGCAATTTATCATTGGGTGTTATCTGAGTATCACCAGTTAAAATATGTCTAAAATGTGGGTGACAAAAACGTGAGTTTAAGCATTCACAATCTGAATTAATTATTCTCTGAAGTTCGGTAATTGTCAAGTTTTTTAAAAACCGATCATAATTAAATATTTTTAGTGAAAGAGGTTGAGTATAAGATATTTTTAAAGATAATTTATCTATGAATTTTAATTGGTCCTTTGTCAACTCCTTTTTGAAATTGTTTCTATGAAACACTGTTAAACTGACTACGTCATCATAGTGATTTTCGTAATGAAAAGGTATGAAAATAGGTTTTTCTGTGGGTTTTTGGCGAAAAAATAAATGACGTCGTTTTGCTTTGGTACCGTATTTAAGACATTTTTCTATTCTGGAAGTAATTAAATCTCTTTGAAAAGCTACACTAGCCATGTAAAAAACATCTGACAGTTCAGACTTGTGTAAAGCATTGATAAATGTGTAAACTTGCCTAGGTGTAGTTAGCATTTGTATATTTTCCAACGTGGCTTTAACCGTCCTAGATGTATGATGTCGTGGTCGTTGACGTGGAAATCGACACAATCTGGTGTTGAAAAAATGAAAATCGTGATAAAATTGAGTATATATATATTGTTATTAAACAATTTTCGACATGAAAACATTTAGCAAAAGTCCTATTTCTGTGCAGAATACAACAACAAGGGACTGGCGCACGAGTTCATGGTGGCCTCGTTGTGCTGCTACGCATTTACGGCGTTCGTTCTGCTCATTGCTCTGGTTGTCGCTTCAAAATGGCCATCAAAGGTGCCCTTTTGTTCCATTCGTTCAATTTAGTATACTCGGCGGACCGCAAAGTATGCGCCCAAAATTATTTATGTCTTGATCGATAACCCGCGAGCTGGACACTTATGTATGCACTTTCATAAAAAGAAAAATATTTAAAAAAGAACAAGGCGAAGTCGCGTACAAACGAGGAATATTTTTCCCGCCATGTTTTTTGCTGGAATTAATTCAATTTTATTAATGATGACGTCATGATGGAGTGTTTCCTTCAGAAAAATGCATAGCATCCGGTCCGCCGAGTATACACGTACTGAGTGTAACTTCTATCGTACGGACGATTTCTCTCAATTAGTTCTACTGAAGTGGATATTAATTTACATACTCAAATATAACTTAGATTCCGCCAATTTTCCGACAAAAAACTATCGGTTGCATTTTGTAAACTACCGTATTTTTTCAGAGCGGAATTTTTTAGTGGGGTTTATTTTTCCTCGACTCGCTCAGACCTGGGGGTATTTCGAGGGGGTTGGAGGGTAATTCAAGGGGGTATTTCGAGGGGGCTGGAGGGTAATTCAAGGGGGGTATTTCGAGGGGGGCTGGAGGGTACTTCGAGGAAATAAAATGCAGGACTGCAGGAAAATGCTATTCTTCATGCAGGAATATGAAGCTGACGATCTGTATATGGCTGAAGATGAAAATGCAGACACTCTGGCCAATGGGGAACCCGTCAAGGAGTCCACTCTGTGATATATTTTATACATTAAATTTTTGGCAACACTTGTTAGCGATAAAACACCTGGGACCAATCCTACACGCTATCAAAAGGCAAGTGATGAAAGGTGGTGGAACTAGGGTGTCAACAAAAACTTTTTGGCGGAAAACGGAAACGGAAACGGAAAAAAATTTGCACTTGCCGGAAAACGGAAACGGAAACGGAAAAAAATTTCCACCTGCCGGAAAACGGAAAACGGAAAAATGAAAGCCCGGAAAACGGAAACGGAAACGGAAAAATTTGCTGAAATTATGCCGGAAACGGAAAAAATTTGCTGAAATTTTGCCGGAAACATAAAAAAAATTGCAGAAATTTATCCAGAAATCAAAAAATTTGCAGAAATCTTGCTAGAAATAGAAACGATTCAGATAATTGGGAACCTGCATGCATGTTTACCAGTTTGGCTGAAACAAAAAAACAGAGAATTGAGCCAGAAAATGAAAAAAGTTGGAAAAACAGACAATTGAGCCGGAAAACGGAAAAAAGGCGGAAAAACTGAAATTTTAGCCGGAAAACGGAAAATGAGCCGGAAAAACGGAAACGGAAAAAAAATTTTGCAGCCGGAAAACGGAAACGGAAACGGAAAAAAATTTGCCTGCGGAAAGCGGAAACGGAAAACGGAAAACGGAAAGTTGACACCCTAGGTGGAACGCACTACGTATTTACTTTGCATGCACACTTCTATTTTTTATATAATCAAATATTTAGAGATAGGGCCCACACACTAGTTGGCGTCAAAATTCGTGTCAAACATTTTTTTAACGTAATTGACTAGGTGTATAATGATTAATTGATTTCAACTTTCCTATGTGGTAGAGCATAGTTATTTTCATGTCGTGACACTTACCTAATTGTCATTGTTTCAGTTAAGTGTGATGCTTTGAACAAATTTCTGTGATTTAGTTGACATACAGTTGACACGAATTTCCGATGTCAACTAGTGTGTGTAGGCTCATACTCTCCGATTTTGCCCTAACCAAATTATTTAGTAAAATACATGTATACCGTATATCCTCGAAATACCCCCCCTCGAAATACCCCCCGTCTCGAAATGCCCCCCCCCTCTCAAAATGGACACTATGAAATAATTACCCACCCCCTCGAAATACCCCCCCCCCCAATTGAGTGTACAGAGAACGTACATGACAAAACTGCGATTTGTGATTTGGGCAATGCAAAACACACGTTAAAAACAATGAATTGATATGTTATAACAGTGTCACACACTTATATATGTCAATAGAATCTTATATATAGCGGTTATTGTTGCATTTTTCTACGTCTGCGTACGTTACAGACGATATTTTAGTACTGAAATTTCAAAAAAATTCTGGCGAAATAATAAGCCCCTCATCGAAATACCCCCCATGTTTAAGCCCCCCTCAAAATTCTCACTCTGAAACAATCACCCCCCCCCCGGGGGGTATTTCGAGGAAATATGGTAAACATGTTCAAAATGATTGAAACAGGGTAATTAGCCTGGAGGTGCTTGGGAGTGCACCGCGTGATATTTTCAGGCTGCTCTTGACAACACTTCACTGTTTTTTGGTTTTAAGGAACATTTTAGCATTTTGAATATACAGTTTGGTGTGGATCTATGGGTATTTATGCTCCTATTTTATAGGTTTTTATACTTTGTACTCCTTATATGTCATTTGTTTTCACCACTTTCGCATCACTGTACACATCAATCCTTGATATATTTTGATATTTTGCAATATTGGAACTGAATACATGTGAAACTGACTGAATGACTTTTGCGATATGTAACTATATCTATATGTATTACCGTATTTCCTCGAAATACCCCCCGGGGGTGATTGTTTCATAGTGGTCCCGATAGGGGGGGGGGTATTTCGAGGAAATACGGTATATCTATTGAACATCGACCAGTTATGCTTTCCCTGTGAACAACGAATGACAATGTTCATATTTGGGTTCCTTTCCCCGTCCGCATATCGATTTACATCCCACAGTGGTTTTGACGGCTTTTTACTAATATTTACACAAATACAAATACTACACACAAAAATATGTCACATATTGATCAACAAGACTTGCTGTGGATTGTGCAGTAATTTTTTTCATACATTCAACGCGATATTCATTCCTGTAACTTGCGTAAACGGCATAACTCAATACATTTCTTAGCTACAAACAACTAAATTTTCAAGTTCCGTAAAAAAAACTTCACACAAAACAGAAATACGCAGCCATTATACCCCACTACTCAAACATACTAAAATACACTCGCCCACAGCCGACATAAACCTATCACCGATCACAATCTCACACAGTGGCTTTAAACAGTCCAATTCTCTGCTGATCCATATCATATACATTGCAATACTGCCGGATGAAAGTGTCGCCCAGGATCCATTCTGGCTGGCCGATGTAGGCGCCGGCCATCGCGATGGCGCACGTGCCCCCGCCGAACTAGGGGTTGGGTGGGGGGGGGGGGGTTGTTTGAGGGATGGGGGTGTTTTGGGGCCTTACTTGGGACCAGGGTTGGCAAAATCTCAGAAAAGAATAAAAATAAAATAAAAATAAAATGGAAAATTGAAGAATAAAATAAAATAAAATAAAATGGAAAATTTCAAAATAAAAATAAAAATTGTATAAAAATTCGAATTTTTGTAAAAATTTTGTAAAATTGTATACAAATTCATATTTTTGTAAAATGTGTATAAAAATTCATATTTTTTGTAAAAATTTTTCCTGTTGTTTATAGTTCAACCTGTTCATTCGCGGAGCTGGGGCTAGGGTTCAAACGATATCACTTTTCGATATCGATATTCGATATTCGATATTTTTTCAAAATTTTCGATATCGATATTCGATATTCGATATTTTTTCAAAATTTTCGATATTCGATATCGATATTCGATACGATATGGACCCTCGATATCGATATTCGATACTAAAAAAATGGTCGATATTCGATATCGATATTTCGATATTTTCGATATTCGATATTTAGCTTTTGGTATAGCAAGGCATATTTCAAGCAGCATATTGTATTTTCATATGGTTGCAAACATGGTTGATTATCTCTTTACTGAAAAGTACAATTGATTTTAACAAGGTTTACAATGGTCAGAATGAGAAAATTGAAGAAAAAACATGACGAATCAAATTGTATCAAACAAACAAAAATTGGTAGATATTACAATTCATACTTATAACCCAAGGACGTATCCAGGGGGGGGCGGGGGGGGCTGCAGCCCCCCCCCTTCCCGGGGTGAGACCTAAAAAGTCCCGGAAAATGCAACTTTTACTATATATTTTTCGGTGTTTCTTAAAAATTTTGCGCGCAAGCGCGCAATTTCTTCCCCATGCATAGTATTTTCAACGGATCGCTCCATGTAAACCTGGAAATGAATTTATTTCTGCAACTTTCGCGGCATATGTATGCATATTTACATACATATAAAGCGGTTCCTGGCGCTGGCGCCAACGCCAATAGCGCCATAGCGTGGCGCCTTTGTATGGCGCCAGCGCCAAAACGCCTTTCCGTCCCTATATAGGGAAAATTTTAGGGGGGGGGGGCTGAGCCCCCCCCGCTCGCCGGGTTCCGTAAACAAGCAGCCCCCCCCGCTCCAAAATCCTGGATACGTCCCTGTTATAACCCAATTGATTAAGGGCATGTTGCAAAAAAGCAGCATATCAGCATTTTCTGGCTTCAAATTTGAGGTAGGTAGTTCAGTAGGTATGTGGCCAAGCCAAATACAAGAAATGTGGAGTAAGCACTCCAACAAAGATGACATTAAATACTTTACTTTTACTCATCAACTTAGATACTATAAGCAAATCAAATTAATCACAAATATCTCAAAACAAAAATAATAACTTAATTAAGGACATTATACAGGTTCGATATATCGAAAATATGGTCGATATTCGATATCGATATTCGATATTTTTTCAAAATTTTCGATATTGATATTCGATATTCGATATTTTTTCAAAATTTTCGATATCAATATTCGATATTCGATATTAAAAAATGGTCGATATCCGATATTCGATATTCGATACGATATATCGTTTGAACCCTAGCTGGGGCAGTCCCAAGCCATGTAAAGTGTCAAAATGTCATATGAAATGGAATTGGAAAGTGTCAATTTTCATGAAAATGTTAGGTAAAGTGTCAATTGTCATGACAAATATAAATTAAAGTGGAAACTGTAAAGCAAATTGTATCCAAATCTTATCTTTTGTATCCAAATCTTGTTGTTTTTGTAACCAAATCTTATGTGAACATTTGGAAACAAAAATATAAGATTTAGATACCAAAATATAAGGTTTGGATACCAAAACATAAGATTCAGATACACAATTTACACTCTGCATGACATTTGTCATGACAATTATACTTTGCTTGACATTTGAGATGCCAATTGACTCTTTTCTACATTTGTCATGACAATTGACACTTTGCACGATGTTTTACAAATGCGCCCAGCACACTCCAGTAATCCTTCTACTGAAAATGCAAACCATTCTTATCGATAATTGTAACTTAACACTTGCAACTAGCTAACAATACATACTGCATGCAACTTTTGCAAAGTAATGGAAAAATTTGTCACACGTTTTTCATGTTTAGGTCTAAATATCAAATTTTTCTGACCTTGCATGCAAGATTCTGATTTTTTGTAAAATTTCTGTAAAATTTTTGTAAAATTTTTGTAAAATGGTCCATTTTATTATTTTATTATTATTTTGGAATAAAATAAAATAAAATAAAATGAAACAAGAATAAAATAAAAATAAAATACATTTTTATACAATTTTTATACAATTTGTATACAAATGATTTTTATAAAACCAACCCTGCTTGGGACCTCCCAGACTTTGTGAAATGTTAAGCGTCGTGCGAAGTGTCAAAGACAAGTAAAATGCCTTGGAGAACCGAGTTTGCCAGTTTGCGGGTGATTTTACATGTCTTTTGACACTGCATGATGATTGACATTTTACGGAGTCCGAGTTATCCCAGGTGGGATTACATCATGAGTGTAGGGTTACAAGTTTCAAAAATTTTGGATCCAAATAAATATCTGGTCGGGTATTGGTTCGACCCTGTTCAAATGCGAACTCACATTGACAATCAAATTCTTGCTCTCGATAGTGTAGTCGTTGCCGGCGATCATGATCACCAGGTTGTCTTTGGTTTGCGCGCCGCAGTCGATCGTGTACTGCGATCAAGTACAGTTATCACAATCGGTCTTAAATACAAGTGCCACTCCTAGACCGTATAAAATGTTCTGCGAAATGTCAAATGTCATGCAAAGTGTCTAACTTCATGTAAAATATCCTAAGAATTTCAAATAAACGGTAAAAAAGAAGAAAATTTGACATTTTACAGGGCATTTTACATGATTTTTCACACTGCATAAGATTGACATTTTACAGGGTTTCTTGGACCAGCATCTAAGGGCAGTCCCGCACCCTATAAACCGTCAACTAAAGTGTCAAACGTCATGCAAAATGTCAATTTAATTTAATAATTTAATTTTCGGGTAGAGCGGATCCACGCACAAGAGAAATGTAAATTTATTTTCACTCGCACGCTATGGACAGCCAAAGAAAGGTTAAGTCCGTCCGCACAAACGATTCACCTACCTAATAATTAATATACAAAAGAAGATTCTATTGCTGATATTTTGACACTTTCCATGACAATTGACAAACTTCTATGACATTTTACATGACTCTTCACAATTTACTAAGTTGCGGAACTCCCCCCAGATGCCACATCTACCCACCAATCATCCAACACACCAAGTTCTGTAGGGGGTCGAACTGTCCGCCGAGGGCCTCGGCCAGCTTGCGCACGTCGCGGGGCGGGCCGATGATGAACGAGGTGCCCGTGTCGCTGATGGCCGACGCGCCGCCCACCTTCACCCCGCCCACCGTGAAGCTAGGTGCGTTGGTGGTTGGATTTTGATTAGTGATGAGAAGGTGACGGAGAGTGCACTGTTACGCACGTGAACCCGAGACGCACATACGCCCGTTACTCACATAGTGAAAACCCGGCACGCACATAACTCGTGCTATGTGCGAGCCGGGCCTATGTGCGTACCGGGTTTATGTGCGTAACATGCACATACGCCCGTTAGGCACATAAACCCGGCACGCACATTGGACCGGCTCGCACATAGCACGAGTTATGTGCGTACCGGACTTATGTGCGTGCCGGGTTTTCACTATGTGAGTAACGGGCGTATGTGCGTAATAGGCCTGGTCCGAGGTGACGTGGGGGTTCCACGCTGAAAATGAAACGGCAAGTGAATTGGCAAAAGCGAAGTAAAAAAATAAAATGTAATTTCTCTTCGCTTTTGTCATTTCACTTGCCAATTCATTTGCCATTTCACTTGGCCTTTGCGCTTTTACTTCGCCTTTGCCATTTCACTTCTCATTTTGCGGAACTGGCCCCAGGTCAACCTAGCCAGCTCTGTGCGCGTTCGAATCTCTGTACCATCAACACCAGAAGAGTAAAATTTTTGAACCGTCAACACTAGCACAGTAACATCTATTTATCTACCTAAACAGTCACTCACCCGTCCACATCGAACTCCCACCATGCGGCCCTGCTCAACTGGACCCAGTTGCCTTCAGATGCGCAGTGGTCCTTGTCGTAGTCGCCGAATGTGAACTGGCCCCCCTTCTTGCCCTCGGGCGTGCCTTTGAGTCTTTTCGTGGAGAAATGACTTTTAAAAATATCTTGTTTACTCGAATAATGGGCTCACACACGCTAGTTGACATCGACACCAAATGTCAACTGGGTCCGATCCCGATTCGAAGCTTGCTGACGAGTGGACGAATGACGTTCAAATGCAATCTTTGAATTAGGAACGGAACCAGTTGACATTTGGTGTCGATGTCAACTAGCGTGTGTGGGGCCAATCCTACCTTGAATAATTACTCCACTCAATAATTCCCCCCTGGAAGACCAGTGAGGAAAAACCAATGCCCCCACTTGAATAATTCCCCCATTATGTCGATAAATATTAAGTTCCCCTCATCGATGAAAACCCCTCATCGACTCACTCTTCGAGCCACACGGTGAACCAGGGGTTGGCCACGACGCCCTCCTTGATCATGTTCTCGAACACGGGCGTGGTGCGCTCCACCGACAGCTGCGCGAACGCCATGCCTAGGATGCCGTCGATCGGTTGTTGTTGCTGAGTGTGGATGGGAAGATTTTGAATTTTTAAATTGATTTTTGTGTGATTTCCACGTGTTTATGTAGTCGTTCTGGCGCCACTTTCAGAGCCTGTAAAATTTCAAGTGTCATGTAAGATGTCCGGTAAAGTGTCAAATTTTCTATTTTTTACTGGTCCTTTGACATTTTACATTAAGTTTGGCATTTGCATCACATTTAATATGTTACGTGATGTTTGACACTGCATGATACATATTTGATATTTTACGTGATGTTTGACACTGCATGACTTGATATTTTACAGGGTCTGGGAGTGGCCCCTAGATTTACTCGCATTTATCTAGGTTTATTTTTTACCTGCACTGCGGCCATTTTTGTCGCCTGGCCGAACACTTGCGCCGGCACGCACAGGTCTGTCCCGGTGAACTGCGAAGTTAAATATTTATATAATTTAAATCCGCATCTCTTGGTGATGGAAAAGTTCTAGAAAATGACGCCAGGCAGCAAATTCAATTACAAACTAGATGTCCACGCACAATTTCGTGCGCTTACACGCCTTCATTCTAATTGATGTAGCTCCCCTAGACATGTAAAGCCATTGCTGGGCTGCCCCCCCCCAAATCGGCTAGTTATTTATCTATCTATTCCGGACGCTGCTCAGCTTTCTATCTATCTCAAGGCAAATTTTTTGGCTGCTATCCCTTGATTGAGCCCCCCCCCCCCCAAAAAAAAAAAAAAATCTCTCAGTTATCTATCTGTGGAGCAAATTTCTGAGCGATTTTCCCAATTTTTACTCAACATAGCTAATTTTTGCTCCACTTTGTCAATTTTCACCTTCAAAATCGCTATTTTCGGCTATAAACATGGTTATATACCTACTTGTTAGCTATATTTTACCTACATGTCGAGCGGGTTTACATGTCTACAGGCACAGGCCATTCTCAATTGAACCCGGCCCCCGGTAAATGCGGCAGTGCACTCACGCAGACTTTATCCTTTCCCTTAAACCCAGCCGCACTACCACTGCCATACTGAATGGACCAAGTACCGGGCTCCTTCTGATAGGTGCTGCTGGCGCTCGAATCGAACTTGTGCTTTTGCCCCCCGCCGCTGTAGGTAGTGTCGGGTACCCAGAGGTCTGATGAACCCGTGTCTAAGACTACTACGAATGTTTGCGCTGGGGTGCCGATGTCTACCTTGCCCAGGTAGAAAGTCTGTGTTTGGGGGGGGGGGGGGGGTTGGGGGTTTTGGATGTTTGGTTTGGTGTGAGAGGTGAGGGTAATGTGGGCTGGTTTCTTAATTGGTGGTGATTATATTTACCGTTTTTCCTCGAAATACCCCCCTATAACCCCCCCCCCCTAAAAATGGCCACTACGAATTTATAAACACCCCTCGAAATACCCCCCCCCCTAAATTGAGCATAAAGAGAACGGAAATGACAAAAGCTGCGGTTTGTGATGCGGGAAATGCGGAACAGACGTGAAAAACAATGACTGTGTTACGTTAGAACAAGGTTTATACCATCTACATACTTAAATATATAAGTCTATAAACTCTTATACATGACGGTTATTGTTGCCTTTTTCGCCGTTTACGTACGTTACAAAGAGTACAAGAGTTCAAGAAACTACTGGCGATCTAATAAACCCCCTCGTTTAACCCCCCCTCAAATTTTCCACTCTGCAAAATAAACTCGCCGGGGGTAATTCGAGGAAATACGGTATATTGAAGCAGATTCCTGCGAACAAGACTGCTATAGCTCATGATCTACCGTACCTAGCAACGTGGCAGTAAGAAATCTTTAGTGGCCGTCAGAATATTTACTGAAATTTGCAATTTCTTCTGAAACTACCCACTTTAAAGTGACACCGCACTTGTTAAAGATAACAACGTGATGCATTTGACGAACATTGATTTTACTGTAGCCAATGTATCAAAATTCCACTCACATTATAGTAATCAGTCTCCGGCTGGGTATCATTATTCACTTCCATCCTGCCATACTTATTCCGGCCCTGAGCGTGCATAGCATCGATTCTCTGCAGCACTTTATTCCTAGCAACCTCAGCCTTCCAAGTGCCATCTCGCATCATCCGTTCCACTTTAGATGGCAATCTAGTCACGGGCACTCTGAGCACGCCGGTCTTGGCGTGGCCGAGCACCACGAGGGCGCACAGGCACAGCAACACCTTGGACATTTGAGATGTCATTTTGGTCGCTTTGCGATTTTTGGCGGCGTGAGTGAATGGATGCGGCCTAGTGGCTGTGTGCTTTTATGGCGGCTTGAATTTCATATCAGCGTGACGTGAAAATTCAAGACTCGCTTTGCCGATCTGCACCTGGCTGGTGATAACGTTTGTGTCTTGGTGTGAGCTTGTAATGTTACTGTAGTTTTGTGCAATTTCATCGTAAGCATTGTATGCCTTCTTTATCAATCCTGAAACGCAGCTGAGACACCTGTTTCAGTATCACACGAGTCAGTCTTCTGTGGCACGCCTTAATTTTTCAGACTTTCACGTTGTTGTTTTTCTAGGCTGTTTTAGAGAACGTTTTTCAAGGGGCCCTAATTTTTGAAATCACTTAACTGGACGGTATCCGCTGTAAATAGATTTTTTAAGACATGGAAATCATTGAATTGACATCCAAGCTGTAATTTTTCGCGGTGTTTGTATCATGCAATTCCATTTATTTGAATTGATTCAAATTACTGCTACATCACTCTTCACGCAGATATAAATACACCTAAAATTACAGGTATGCAAGGACGTATCCAGATGGGGGGGGGGGGTGGGCTGCAGTCACAAATCTGCACTCAAAGGTGTTCCAGTCTCTCTGTACCGTATGTACCTACATATGTATAGGTTCTCGGCGCCAACACCATTGGCACCAGCGCCATAGCGCCATTCCGTCACTGTATAGGGAATTGTTTGGGGGGGGGGGGGTTGAGCCCCCCCCCCTCGCCAGCCTCCGTAAAGAAGCAGCCCCCCCCCCCGCACAAAAATCCTGGATCATCGGGGATCCAATGAAACGTCCCTGCGGGTATAAATGCAAAATCACACTTATTTCTGGCACGAGATTTACCAGTCCGTTTACTATTCGGTCATTCAGACCTTGTAGCTTTCGACAGAAGCTACGGTCCTTTTTCTACGTTTTCAATCGTCACAACTTCAATCCATCCATTCAAAACTGAATTGGACCTCGACATTCCATTTCCGTGAAAATTCGTCGTGTCGTGTGTGTATACTCCAGTGACTTTACACCTTGCACGCTGGAATTGTGCCAATGATATTCAGGTAAAGCTTGCGATTTTCATAAAAATAAATAGTAAAAAGATAAAGTAAATAATACGAGTTTTTCACGTTGCATTCATTTAGTAAATAAAATTGCTTGATACCGATTTAACACATATTTTACAGGGTCATGGGTTCAAAATGAGGGCTCGCATCTGTAAACACAATGAGATCACTCTCCCGGTGGGGGTAAATAGCTCTCGTACAACATTTAAATATCGATTTTATTGACATTTCAATTCAATTTTTCAATTTTCAATTGTTGTTTGTTCCGTGTGAATGTGATTCTTCGCAATTTTGCACCGGCTGAACGTCCAAATTTATCAGATACAAATCATTCTTGAAATTATTTACTCTTCAATACCACACAAAAGTTTTCGCAGGGGTAAAGTCTTTTTAGGATCTTTAGTCGGACAGACTTTGGACGCGGATAAATGATGCTTCTGTGTCCATTTTCAAATAACATACCTAGTTTAAAAATTTAGATTGCAATGGAAAAGCACCCGAGGCAGGGGCGCCCAGGCCCAGCGCCAATTGCCCTACGGAGAATGTTCGCTTTGTCAGGGCGTGGCGCTGCACATCATGTGCCAGTTCCGCAAAATGAGAAGTTAGAATTGAAATGGCAAAGGCGAAGTAAAGGCGCAAAGGCGAAGTGAAACGGCAAGTGAATTGGCAAGTGAAATGGCAAAAGCGAAGAAAAATTTCTTTTTGATTTTTTTACTTCGCTTTTGCCAATTCACTCGCCGTTTCACTTGGCCTTTGCGCTTTTACTTCGCCTTTGCCATTTCACTTCTCACTTCTCATTTTGCGGAACTGGCCCCATCGCTCAGCTGGGACGCTTTTGACGACGCCATTCATTTTAATTTTGGCGGCAGCGCCAAAAAAGTGGCGTCAGCTGCCACTGGCGCCATTCCATCGCATTGCCATCTCCACATAAATCGAATTTACAATTCCATCGCATTTACAATTAATCACCGTCCGAATTTCTGCTCGCGCAACAGATTTCCCATCACAGATAAAATTTAAAAAACCAAGTGCGACACCGAGACCCTGTAAAATGTCATGCAAAGTGTCAAAAGTCATGTGAAATGCCCGTTAAAATGGCAAACACGACTTAAGACACTTTACAGGGCACTTTACAGGATCTGGGAGTGCCCCCCCCCCAAAAAACACTGAATCACTCGCCCTGCGTCCGTTCGTAGGTGTGGAAGTTACTGATCATGGGCCTGTGCGCTGGCCTCTTGGCCACTTGTTCCTCAGTCATTTTGTACGCGTTTTGGTGGTACCTGTGAGTGTTTGGCGCCATTTTTTGAAGGGAATACTGATCGGAATGCGATCTGGGGCAGTCCCAGACCCTGTAAAAATCATGTACATGTCATGTTTCATGGGAATCCAAACCTGTGACACCCCTGAAAAGTGTCATGTGAATCCAAACCTTACCTCCTAGTACCCAAATCTAATGTTCTTCTATCCAAGTCTAAGTTAAGTTTGGACATAAGATTTGGATACAACAACATACGATTTGGATACACATGACACTTTACAGGATCTTTTACATGACACATGACATTTTACGGGACCGGTATCAGTACTAAGAGTACTATCCCGGATAGGAAATGCACTACTCGTAACATCCGGTACAGATTTTTAGGGTCATTTGTAAACATTTTGCAAGCCAGCGCACATTTTTGTGTGTGTGGCCAATCAGTAACCGGTTAGCAGCCAAATATTTTGCTTTGGGATAGCTACCTGATGATATGTTTAGATAGATAGCTGAGTGGCGCCCCACCCCTACAGCACCCCTGCCCTACCTGGGACTGTGCACTGGTCTTTTCTTCATTTCTCCAAATCGGTGAAAGGGGTCCCTTTTCTCCTGGTCATCCATGCTCGGGGGTCGTCTGTGCGCCGGCCGCTTGCGGCGGTGCCATTCGTCCAGCGGCATGGCCATTTCTGGACGGCCCAGGTCGTATTCCTGTGGGGGTTTGTGGGTGGTGGTTTGAGTGGTTGGGGGGTTGTTTTTGTTGTCAAAATGTAATGCAAAGTGTCAAATGTCATGTAAAATGTCCTGTTAGGTATCAAATTTCATGTAAAATGGCGGAAGTCATGTACTGTAACATGACAAACGGCCAGTAATAAAGGAAATTGGACATCTTACAGGGCATTTTAAAGGGTCTGGTAGTTACCTCTGATCTGATTTGACAATCAATTTTTTAATGCTGATGGGTCTACTAGTGTTAGTAAATAGTAAGATAATACCTAAATAATATTTACATGAATTTAATGACATTTTCTAGTTCTGAAACACGTCGGTCCACAGCCAACGGAATACTTTTATTGCCGTGTCGATTTTTTGCGCTTTGGTATGGCGGAAGAAATAATTAATTAAAATTTCAACCTGTTAGCTGGAAGATATGTCTACCTATAATTCAGCATCGGACACAAACAAAGTGCACTGCAACGCATGTCAGTAAAGGAGCATACTTTGTCTATTTAGCTTACCGGTACTTTGACGCCGTCTATCTGTGACATAAATACATGTTACATAAGCGACTGTTCCATAACCTAGTTGACAATCGAAATTTTGAAATTACTGAAAAATCTGTTCTGAACACAGTTTAGTTACCACGAACCCCGTAAACAATCGTTCCGTGTTCATTCCGGTAAACACAAATGCGTTCTAAACACATTTAGATATCAATCAGCTTTGGAAATTTAGTTTGTTAACTAGTGTGCGTATTTTACGACCGTCGTCTTTTTTGTCTCAATCTAAATAAGTTCAATTTCGAACGCAACACAAAATACTCACGCCAAATCCTTTGTGATAATAATACATGGGATTGAGGCTGGGCGACGCGGGCCGTTTGAAATTCTCCACTAGAAATTCGGCCGACGCTCCGTTATCGACGGTGATGATGAATAGCACGGCGAGCGCGCACAGGCCGGACGCGCAGCTGGCGCCGCTGGATCCCATCGCTAGGCAGTTGACGTTTGAATTTGGTTGACCCTGCAGATTTTGATGCTGTCCTATGGGTTCTACTAGACACTGTAGAGTGCCATGAAAATGTAAAATGTCATGCTGAGTGTCTAAAGTCATGTAAAATGCCTTGGAAAATGGCAGACTTAAGTTTGCCATTTTGAGGGGCTTTAAATACATTACTTTTGACACTATGCGTGAGATTTTACGGGGTCTAGTAGTGGCACCAGGCGACAGAATGAAAAATATGTGAAAATGAAACATACGATTGTATTTACACATAAAAACGTGCTAGCGAAGGTAATATTTTATATCGGAATTGAAATTTGCCGCGTGGGATGCGAGCTGAGGTGCCGCTTAATCAGAGGGCAGCGGCATGCGCTCGTGAGAACTGTGGCTCGCCATTTTCACATGATGCCATATTTTATGTTTTGCGGATGGCTTATACAAATGTGTACATTCAAATAAGTATGAAAAACTACGGAATATTCTTTACAAGTATTATATATTTACAAGAATTCACCAAATTTGATAATCATTTGGCCTTTTGATCTGAATGTGGATTCAACCGAGAATACTGATTTTTTCTAGGATTGAAAAACTAAACTTTACAAAATATCAGAGAAAATCCTCGATTTTGCATGCTTTGCTTTGACAGGATGGAATTGTTAAACTGCGTTCGGATCAGGTCCGGCAGTCAGTTTTCAAAGTTACCGCTGACGCCGTATCTCCCGCTATGGTGGGAGGTAAGATGTCAAATTTGGGGAGGATGTAGCGCACATCCACGCCCTACTATATACTAACGCGGGGGCGCCGGCGAGCCGCCTAAGTGTCGGTCGCTGTATATGCAGGAAAAAATTTCGAGATTTTCTCTGTCCGCATCAAGTCCGGCACCCAGTGGATTTCGACAACTTCGGGTGCCGTAACTCCAGAAACGTGGGCGTGGTGAAGCTGAAATGTGGGGGGGGGGGGATAAAGCTGACACCCACCCCTCTATTGTACACTACTGGGTAGGCGTCAGCGACCGACCAAAAGTGTTGCTCGCCTCGATTTTCTGTCTTCCATTTCTGTTTTCCGCCAGCTTAATATTTTGAGATATTTACAATAAAAAGCATGGTAAAGTAATTATTACAATTCCACAGTACCATACCATACTGTGCAATACAATGGAATGTCCTGTTCAGCACCGCAGAACGACAACACCACAACCCCCTTAGAGTCACATACCAAAAATTCACTGTAAATCAATTTTTTATTCAACACTTTTAAAGTTGGTTTAGGATGCCCTCTAGGGGAGGGTTTAAGGTGTAAAATGGCGTAAACAACCTTACTCAAAAAATGCATCACTGAAGAATTTTAATGGGAGTAAATGCAATGACGTCACTTATGACATCATTACAGTACAAAATTGTACTGTGATGATGTCATAAGTGACGTCATGACATTCACCCCCATTAAAATTCTTCAGTGGGGCATTTTTGGAGTAAGGTTGTTTACGCCATTTTACACCTTAAACCCTCCCCTAGAGGGCATCCTAAACCAACTTTTCAAGTGTAAAAGGAAAATTTGATTTAAGGTAACTATTTGTATGTTACTAGAGGGGGCGGGTGTAGAGTTCCTGTTAAGCAGTGCTGAAAAAAGACTTCCACCGCATGGTATGGTGTGCTACAGTGCTGTTTTATTGTAAAATGAGTTGTTGATTGCCCACTTTTTTGAAAAAGGCATATGGGTGCGGAAATGATGCTGACACCGCTTTAAATTGATTATGTGCAGTAAGTGATGCTTTCGGCTGACCGCTGGCACTCGCAGTTCAGTGTACAGTATGGTGGGGATTTCAGCTATATCCCCACCAAGTTCCAACTTCGTTGTGCCCGCATATCTAGAGGTCCGTCACCCGAAGTGGCGGAAATCCACTGGGTGCCGGACTGGACGCGGACAGCGAAAATCGCAAAAAATTTTTTGCCAAAATGGTGACCCTCACATTGGGGGTCGCCGCTGCCCCCCAATGGGTATATAGTAAAGGGGGGATGTCGCCTATATTCCCCCCAAACTACAGAGTTATAGGCCCCCATAGCGGGAGATCCGGCGTCAGTTATAAGTTTGAAAACTGACTGCCGGACTTGATCCGGACGCTGTTTACTTCGCTGACACAAACATGGTGGGCGGGGTCTATTTAGATACCTAACCGGCAAATTGGATAAATTTAAATGAATGCAAAAGGGCAGAATGGAAAGGAAATTGAGATATCGCCGCGGATATTATTCTTACTTCAATTATTTATTTAATTTCATGTAATTATCCGGCTATACCATTTCATTTATCTTACGGGCTGCTAAATATAAAGCTGTGTGAGAATGTCTGAAACTGCTAACTGCAAACGGTGGGTAAAACCTTTGTAGATGAAACGTTGGGTAGACAGATTAATGTGGATTAATGTGTGTTACATTGTATTTACCTATTGCCATTCGCTCACGCTTTCCTGTTCAGTATACGTAAATATTTCACCCATTCACAACCTTTCACAGTGATGGCAGTGAATGTTTTCATACGTTTGAAAAATCGCCAAAGTCGCGGTTTTTAATCTAGTAAACTCACATGCGTACGAAGCTGATTTATCAGTTTCGAAAATGTCGGCCGTAAAGTTCCTAGTGTGAGTGGGGTTAGCATTGGCATACCGTATTTCTACGAAATACCCCCCTCGAAATACTCGAAATTTTAGGAAATGTTTTGGCATTTTTTGAAAAAGCGTTTTTTAAAGCGGGCCGTTGAAAAAAGCGTTTTCCACCCCTAAACTCACCCCCCTCGATTAACCCCTCTCAAAATTTTTACTCTGAAATAGTAACCCCGCTTCTAGCCGATGTTTCTGGAGCTCATGATATGAAAACCGCACACTTGTGATCTTTTGCTCTTGCGCTCTTTTGTTTCTGATGTGCTTACAAGCAGAGTTGTTAAAAGTACCGAACTTTTTTCAAAGTATGCGTAAACGTTAAGTATTTATTTGTTACTCACCCTTGAGTACAGAAAACGTAAAGTAATTTTTTTAACTTTCACTCATGAGTAAACGTGAGTAAACGTACTTTTCCCGTACTTCAGAAAACGTAAACGTGAGTACTTTTGAAAAATGTCGCCAAAATGTTCGAGACATGTCGCTCATTCATTTTCATATAATTTTGGCCTATTTCACGCAATTTTTGACCATATATTTGGCTTTATACCGATTTTCGGCCAGTTTCCCATATTTTTAGCACATTTTCTCCCTTTTTTCCTTCTATGTCTTTAAAAACCTATATAAAAGACGATCTAAATTACGTTTTCTGTACTGAAGTACTTTCAAAAAGTATACGTAAAAGCGAGTACCAGAACTTTTTTCCGAGGAAACGTAAACGTATTTTCTCTGTACTCGAGTATACGTATTTATCGAGTAAAAGTAAATACGTTTGAACAACTATGCTTACAATGATTAATGTCAAAATTGTTTTCAGTGGTGGTATTACAGTTTTTTTTCAGTAAGAATCAGGACTACCATAAAAATATTGTCCGTTTACCGCTTACTTCCACACCATTTTTCATTGATTTTCTTCCATTTAATGTTCACGGTTTGCCGAAAATTAAAAGGTGAAGTGTAAAACAAGAAGTTTAAAGGAAAAATTTATTAAGCCAGAAGGGTGAGATGTGACCTTTCGATTTGATTGAAAAATGTCTGATTGGAAATTTCACTCGGATCTTTATAATTAAAAAATCACGTCTCACAAGGATTGGTAACATTTCATGCCCTTCGCTTTTCATATTTCACAAACCTGCAAACGCTACTTGGATGGACGTTGGAATTATCGTGTTCACGAAATAGTGATAATGATAACTCCGAATATGTGTTCACCATCTTTACTTAGGACTGAAAATTGCCGTATTTACTCGAAATTCCCCCCAGGTTTTTTTTCAAAGTGAGCATTTTGAAGGGGGTAAACGAGAGGTAGGGTATTTTGAGGGGGTAAAAGAGGCGAGGGGTATTTCGACGGGGAGTGTCACGAGGAAATACGGTATGTGATTGACAGAAATGTGCAAAATTTCAGCTCCTATATTACCGATAAATGTGAAACCAAATCATTGGAATCGAACGACATGTCAACCCTCAACCGTTCCTCTATCTTCAATATACGAATCATAGTGTCCGAAATGAAACATCACTATATATATTTTACCCAAAAGTGCCTAAATACAATGTGCACTTCAATAAATCTATTTAAATAATTCTGTATATTGATGTAAAAAGCGCCATGGCGCTTTTCCGATCTACAGAGCCAAGCTTCAAAGGCGCCATAGCGCGTTTGCAGCCTCTAGCGCCGGGCGCCAACAGCGCCACATGAAAATGGCGCCAAGGTGCTTTTTGGCTTAGCACTAGCGCCAAGCGCCAGCACCAGGCGTTCTGTTCCTGGCGCCACCGAAAAATAGCGCCAAGAACCAAAAGCACTTTTCCAGCCTCTGGGCGCCACAAAAGCGCCGCCAGCAAAATGGCGCCAAGAGCCAACAGCGCCATTTCGTTTTGTTTTGGCGCCAGCGCCATGGCGCTTTTACATCCCTAATTTAGCGAAACCGGTTTGGCGATTGCACACTAAGCCGGGGCACACTTGAAGCGGCGCGGCACAGAAGAACCACGTCCATTTCATGACAAAGCGCACTTATCAGCTGATAAAATGGAAGCCGAAGTGTCGGAATACACTTATTATGCTTCTGCATGCCATGTGGCTTTGTCTGAGCTGCATAAAGACATAAGAGGCATTGAGGAAAATTTGAAATGTATTTATTCTGTGCGTATTTCATCTACACATAGATTTGTCTGTGCTCTAAGGGGGGGGGGGCTTTTTAAGTGTTTTGAAAGCCCTTCTTGTGGAAATGTACCAGATAAATAATGGCCCGTTCAAGCTTTCAAAATAACGGGCTTTTTTCAAGTAAGGCATCATTATTTAGAATGTTTGCATTGTATGAACATTGAGCAAATTATAACGTTTTTATTTTTGTGTGTGCAGTGGGATACATTCAATTGGGAACGCAAGGCGCGATCTTATTTATAATTACGGTTCTAACAAACGTTCAACGGCCTTCGATCCAAGTGGAACTGAAAATCGGTTCAGCAACATACATTTAAATAACATAAATCTAGTGCACTATGCGACAGATCATCATCACTCCCTAATTACCATATTTATTCTAATAGAACGGCATACCTAAAATATAACGGCACACTTTTGCACCCATGAAAACAGTAGAACGGAAGCCTCCAATATAGCGGCACCTACAATAGAACGGCAGGTAGAAATACATTGGAAAAGTTTTCAAAACACAAAAAAAAATGAAAAATGGATGGCGAGAATGTTCAAAGCATTCAAAAAGGTATGAAACGTTACAATTGATGCTTTGATGTCAAAATATTGCTAAAGTGAATAAAAAATAGAACTACTGTGAGTAAAATTGGGTGTCCCAAATTTTTTAAAAAAAGTGTAAATTTTTTAAGTATTTGTACATGATTCACTAAATGAATTCATATAACAGAAAACAATGATGGGTGTACATTTCCGAGTTTAAATTTTTTTCAAACAATTCAGCACTACTTTGACGTTGGTTTTGGGCGATTTGGTGGTGAACGTGGCGTCAGCGTGTACGTACGAGTGTGTCTACACAGTGGTGCTACGTCCGGCAGAGTTCTTCCAATGCCCTACTTTTTGTGTGTGTGTCAAGTCGGGCAAGGCGGGATAAAATGGAGGTATTGAGGATCTATCAAAGTTGTCTGTGATGTAGTATAAATAGGTATTTTTAGTATTTTTATCTTGGATCTTTTGACATCTACTGAGTTGAAAACTAGTTATATAAAGATATGGTAGTGTTTTAAAGAAAATGATATGGCAATAATTAATTTAGTTGGCTAAAAAGATAAAGTTGAGTGCAGTCCAGATTGCATGGAAGTAGTTTATTTTAAGTAGCTAGTGAAAAGTGTTGCTGTTGTTTCATGCAGTAGTGTGTAAATGGTCAGTGACGGTTGAGGACACATGACACTCACTGCAAAATGTAAGTAAAAAAAAGTTGTTGGCGCTGTGACTGTGAATCTAGTGTGGACTGTACATTACCCATTTGACAGAATTGATTCCATTACAATTTTACCAAGTACACTGGAATATAGTTGGTGCTGTGATGATTAGTCTTGAGATGAGAGGCAATCAAAAGAATTGAGTTGAACTCAACAAACATGACCCCATGTTTAAATGCCTACTCCCTTGGCTTGCTGTGACAGCAGCCCAGTCCGCCGATCTCACTGAAACATGCACCCATATAGTGACAAGTGTACTCATTTTTATTGAAAGTTCGGTTGTTTTGTGTGTGGTTTTGTGCAGTGCACATGGGATTGACAGTCATGGTTGCTTCAGTTGGTAGCAGATGAGTGGTAACAGCAGAGTGGTTTAAAAAAGGTGTCTTTGGTTGTCAATGGCTGTTGCGTTTCGGCATGTGGCAATGGTTTCACTTAGAATTTTGATGTAGTTAATAAAAAAATGCGATCTGGACATGCATTTGTGTCTTCTTGATAAAAATTTAAAGTTGAAAAGTTGCCGATCATTTGCGTTGTTATACCAATCCCATATTTATATCTTCCCTTGTTTAAATTCAATTTTATGAGTTTGAAACTTTTTGTTAAGTTGAGTAGAAGATAGGAAAAACTTGGACATTGTATTTTTGTATTTTCTCATTTTATTTCATTTTTTTAGTAACATTGCTAGTTCTTAATTTTTGGTTTTTGGTTACCTAATCCTGGTTCTAAAATGTGTATTTCCTTTTCTTCAAACTGATAGGTTGGCATTTAGATATGTAGAAATATTTATGCAAATTTTGTGTCCGATTTCTGTGAACAAAGAGTTGAAATAATAATGCCGCTCATTTCTAGATATTTGTGAGTTTTGATAGTAGAAAAGGTGATTCTGGTTGTTTTTGTAGTTTATCAGCTAAATGGAATTTCTGCGTGTTTTCTTTATAAATATTGCAGTTTTCTGAGATCTTTTGACAGTCGATAGAAATTGTGCTTGCATTACCGGTATCCTAATTTTATCATGGACTACACTTATGACATTTTATCATTGTGCATAAATAATATGTGTGCTTCTTATGCTTTGGATATCAATGTTGTGTTCATTTACTATGTGCTCTTTTTGCTAATGGGTTTATTGTTCGCTGGTTTGTTCGCAACTATTATCGCCGTGTGTTTCCCTGTGCGTGGTGGTGGCTTTGGTATTTCCGTTGAATTCGCCGAATAAGTTTTAAATTGCGCGCCCATTTTTTTGCATTTTTCGCGCAAAAGTTGGTTTCTATAGTTTTTCCGTTTCTCTCTATTTTCTCGCGCTCATTTTCGTGTGAATTCTTTGTGTGTTTGATCAACATATCCTAGACGCCATGAATAATTTTATGGTATGGTTGAATTGAAATTCCATTTGTCTATAAAGTCGTTTGTGGGTCATTGGCTCTTGGTGTGTGCAAGCGGAGTCTGGACTTGTATTATGTTGATGCGTATAAAAGCCTACCATTATTTGGAGTAGACAAATTCAGTTTTTTGGAAGTTTTATTTTTTCAAAGTCTGTTCCGATGGTTCTAACTCGCTCTTGAAGTTGTTTCCTATGCTGTCTGTACCTTCCTGAAGTGTGAATCCAAGTCTAAAAATTTTGCCTAAATAAAATCTCTTCTAAAAACTTTGGACCCCTTGGTGTAAATTAGACATTCAACTAATCTACCGTGTTGCAAAAAAACGCCATTTGCTAACTAACTAACTAAGTTGACGTTATGTACACCTGTGAACTCATTTTGGTGGGTTCACCATTGTGTGGTTGCGATTCAATCAGTAGTTGATCTTCCATTGCCTTACTTTGAAACTCAATCAAGTACGCAATTAGAACGTGAAAAGTATGAAATCGGTAAAACTTGGCACAGTGCCAGATTGAAATTGGTTGAGTAAAAAGTAGTTGAGTGAAAATTCATGACACTATGTTCAAAAAAATGAGTGAAAAAATTGGTGGAAAAATAGAATGGCACCTCCAATAGTAGGGCAGGCAAAAAAAATGATGAAAAAAATAGAACGGTGCTCTTCTATTAGAAGATAAACAGTAATGAACATCATCTTACTTGAAGATGAACATCCTCTTACTTACTTTATGAAATATGTTCTTACCAATGATGGGTAAGTTCTCCAAAAAAAAACACTTTCTGTGTTTTGAGTTTTTCAAAAATGAATACCTGTGTTTTGAGTTTTTTTCCTTAAAAAAACTTGAGTAACTCTGTTTTTATTTCTGTGTTTTTTGTAAAAACTCAAGTTTTTTGAGTTTTGTCTAAAAAAACTCGAGTTTTTTCCAAAAAATTCGAGTTTTCCCCAAAAAATTTTTGATTTACAGCATTTCGATCTGGAAACAGTGGTTTTCTTATAAAATGTTGGTTTTGCACATGTTTTAACCCCACATAACATTTGTTTATTCATTCAAGTGTCAAAAAAGTCCATAAAAATGTCCACAATGAGGACATTAACATCACAACACCAGCAACAAAATGCCAAGGAACAACTATTTACGCAGTACTCCAAAATTCTTCAATGGATGTGCACTGTATGGAAGACTACGGAATTGATTTGAACTACAACTACCATATTACCTTGAAATACCCCCATGGGCATTATTATTTCATCAGAAAGTTTTGTAAGGATCATAGAAAATAGTAGGCATTTACGTACCCAAAACAGGTTATAAATGTGTACAAACAGGATATATTTGAAATAAACATGTAGATAGCTACACAACCTAGTACAGTCTATGTGTAGCTGCGATGCAAATCAGCAGTAATAAATACATCATGTACATTGGATACATGATGTACATCATCCCGGAGGGGGGTATTTTGAGGGGGGCGGGGCTTATTATTTCACCAGTCCATTTTGAGGGGAGTTAATTCAAGGCAATAAGGTATACTTAAATGTTGAAACTTAAATTGTCAAATCCACCATGGGATGTGCATGCCACTTTGAATTTCTTTTGAACCATTATAAAATATGAATACATTATGTACATTTACATATTTACATACTATAGATGCTTATCTTATCTTGTTTAGTTTAACTGAATTAATGTGCATTCAACCGCTTCGCTGAAAAAACACAAAAACTCAAAAAACTTTTCTGTGTTTCCGTGTTTCTGTGTTTCTGTGTTCTCCAAAAAAAAACTCATTTGAGTTTTGAGTTTTTCAAAATTTATGAGTTTCCGTGTTTCTGTGTAAAACAAAAACACAGAAACTCAATGAGTTTCTGTGTTCAATTTCTGTGTTTTTTCCATCGTTGGTTCTTACTATACTGAGCGAGCGGACCGCGCGCTTTACAGTTAAGTTACCATTAATTGATGAATAACGTCGCGTGATACATTTTGCAAAACAATCCCTCAGCGAAAACAGTGTAAAATACTGTCAATGTGATGGGCAAAAATTTCTTCTTTATTGGTTCATTATTCAGACGGGCAATGGTCGCCTTGAGTGAAAAGTGTGCAGTGAGCAGACTTCAGTTAAATAAATAATTATTCAGTTAGTCCTGGTGCCGGTTCCGCAAGCGGAAAAGTTAAGAGTGAAGGGTTTAGAGTTGAGTAAAATGATAAATGATAAGTTAAGAGTAAAGTTAAAAGTTAAGAGTAGAGTAAAATCATTTGTCGTTTTACTCAACTCTTAACTTTACTCATAACTTGTCATTTGTCATTTTACTCAACTCTTAAGTTTTAACTCTTAACTTTTCCACTTGCGGAACTGGCCCCAGTTCACACCCGTTTGCGTCTGCACTCTGCAGCAATGAAACCAGCTCGCAGCTTGAAACTAATGAAGCTTGTTTTTGTTAGTGCTGCCTCATTATTGTAGCGGTACATTAAATAAAATACCTAGGTACGGTATTACCTAAAAGTGTAGACATACATAACTCCTCCCTGTTGTGAGCGTGAGGAAAAAATACCCCCCCCCTCAAATAACTTCCCCCTCTGATCGATGCCGCAAATGCATCGTATCATTCGCCGAATGCAAATGCAGTGCAGCGTCAACGATAAACTCTTGTTTTTTTTAAATGCCTACGGTGGCGGCGACTTATTTACGCTCTTAGTTTTCTGCTTATTTTATGCTTACTTCTATACTTATTTTCTAGAATATTCTGATGAAAGAAAAACTCCTCCCCTCGAACAACCCCCTCCCCTTGACAAAATTGACAAATAAACGAGCTATTGATGTGCAAATTTTGTTATTTGCGGGTGACACCCACATTTTTTAAAGAAAAATTTTTTTTTTTCAGACCCATAAATCTTGGGTCAAGGGAGTCTTGTCTAGAATCGACATATCTTGGGTCAGGGCAGTCGCAGAAAGATGCCATCGATTTCCACGTTAGCCCCGACATAAAATTGAGGCGTCTAATTCAAAAGTCGACAAGTCCACAAAATGCGATTTTGAGTAAATTTCAGACCCAATTCCAGGCCCGTGGTGCGTGTCCAATTTGGCTCTCTCATGCTTTCCATTAAGTTCCATATGTTGACAAATTTTCAGCCCCTGCTCTCAACGTATATGTGAAAAATGGGGTGTCCATAATTTTCCATTCAGTCAGAGCAAAACTGTTTTTGGGAGGGAAACGAACTTGTCGACTTCTTGCACGCGAGAACATTATTGTTCCCGGCGATGACGACGCTGCCTTATGGGAAATTTATGGACTTGTCGACTTTTAGAAATCGGTGTCCATGATGAACTTATCACATTTCTTGCGTTTTTTTCCCATAAAAAACGAAGACGACGGCTGGACTTGTCGACTTTTAGCCCGAAACCAAGTGAAACCAATTTTTTTGCATTTTTTCCCAAAAATGTCAAATTTGGCACTTTGCCATATGGGCATGTGAGGCCAATTTTCATATTTTGGACTTGTCGACTTTTAGAATTGGACGCCACGATTACATTATATTCAAATATCAACAATTTTCACCCAGCGGTTGACGAGCGACGTGCAGCAAACATAGTCGGACCTCAACCGAACAAATTTCCCTTATGAGAGGATGGTGGAGAGTCTGAACTATTCTGAACGCTAGTATAATTACCACCCCCTCGAAGTACCCCCCTCAAAATTTCCACTATGAAAAAATAAACCCCCCTGGGGTTATTTCGAGGAAATATGGTACTTCATAAAAGTAAGTTCAAATCTACAATAATAAAAAGTCGTTTTCACGTTGAAAAGGCTGTCTCAGTTTGAATTATTTAAAAGGCCTAAATGATAGGCATCCTGCAATAGTGTAAAAGAAAGTTCATAGATCAGCGCATCGGGCAGCTGCTCACACGCACAATTCTTGCAGTGGGGCACACAAAAGTCTTGCAGTGCACCACTCTATCCAAATATTTACATACGCGCCTACATCACACCATGCATTGCACTGCAGTGCCGTGCCCAAATGCAAGCGTCTATGGTGAATTATGACCGCGGCGGTGTTTCGTGAAGTCCGTCTTTAAAGTTGAGCCGAACTTTGATGTCGCCCACTTTAAATAATCTCAATGTCGCTTGGCTTAGTGCTTGCGGATGTGAGTGACATTAATCTTATCAGGCGATTTCATTGGACTAGAATGATACGAGCTATTATGGTGATTGATGAAACCATTTGCGAGGCGCCTAAATCTTGCGCGCGTGCGTCCACTGCGTTTGATTGTTTGAACATTGTTGACTAGGCGCTGAATTGAAACACGTCGCACACCAAATAAATTCTAGCGGCTCGCAAAGTTGGTGGACCGCATGCTATGCATTTTGCTGAATGAAACACTCTATCGTGACGTCATCATTAATAATAATTTAGATTCTTCAAAAAAGGAAAAAATGATTACAGGCACAAAACATGGTTGTACCCGACTTGGCATTTTTCTTTCTGAATTGTTTTTATTTCTTATCAAGGTGCGTACATAAGTATCCTGCTCGCGCGTTATCGACTAAGACATAAGTAATTTAGGGTGCATACTTTGCGGTCCGCCGAGTATACGCAAAACTCCCTGGGCCAGAGATATGCTAAAATCTCTGTGGCCGGGCCGGGGCTGCAGTGAATTTGCCCGCTGCGCATGTAGTGCTGTTGACAAATTGTTTTCCCCTAACCCAAACGTCCCCACCGCGACAATGAGACGCTTGCGGATTTGCATGTGAATCGATAACGGATTGAAGAAACTTGATCAAAAAGTTCAAATGAATGTGCAACGAAGAAGTTCACGCTTTCTGAGGAAAGAATATCGTCTGGGTATAGTTGCTGAACCTTCAGATGTGCAAAAACTGCGAGAAAAAACTCAAGGAAAAACCTATTCAAAAACACTTGTCGTTTCATAAGACAAAATACGGCCTACCAAAGAAAAACATAACATTGAGTCGCTTAAATATTTATGCATTTTATCTTGACGATTTGTAATTGCACATTCGCTGACATCCGGGAATAAAGAATTGTGGTTCAATAACAGAGCTGTTAAAATACTGGTATTTTTGGAGAAAAAAATTAAATGTAAATATCTTTTCCAACTTTTGAATATGAAAACTAAGATGTGCAATACTTTAAAAATACCTGGGAAAGCATCAAAAAATGTAAACATAATTTTTTTAAATTATATAGGCAATCATTATGATTCAACACAATTGTGATTTGGAGCTGGTTCTACATTTTTGGAAAAATCCAATGCATTTTCCACCAGGTGCCAGTTCCGCAAAATTTGAAGTGAGAAGTAAAATGGCAAAGGCAAAGTGAAACGGCAAGTGAATTGGTAAGTGAAATGGCGAAAGCAAAGATAAATTATTTTTATTTTTTATTTTTTTTACTTCGCTTTTGCCAATTCACTTGCCGTTTCACTTCGCCTTTGCCATTTCAGTTCTCACTTCTCATTTTGCCGAACTGGCCCCAGATCATTAGGAATTTATTGATGAGAAGATTTCTGAATTATTGTAGAATGCAATTAATGTACAATTAATGCAATCACAGAATGTGACATTCATTTATTTTTTGTAGAACTTTTTGGCAACACAAGTCAACACGCACAAAGGAATAGGTACATTGAATTTGAATTTCAGACATCCGTTTTAAGGACTGGAATGCTTGGCAATGGTGAGAAACAACAATCCTATATCGTAATATAATGTAAATTGTAATTCAAATATTCGTATAATTAGGTATAGAGGACTTACTAGTAGTAAATACTACTATAACATGTAAATGACAATAACATGATGTTTACTTATCATGATCAGCTGGCATATGACAGTTTCCAAACAATTATCACGCATCACTAAATCACGAGTATAACCTATTTCCGCACCTTGTCATTAGTGTCAGGTATACTCGACGAACCGCAAAGTATGCGCCCAAAATCACTTATGTCTTGGTCGATAACGTGCGAGCGGGATACTTATGTATGCACTTTCACAAAAAGCAAAATAATTAAAAAAGAAAAAGGCGTAGTCGCTTAGAAGCGACAAGTGTTTTTCCTGACACTTTTTTTCTTTTTTTCTGGAACGATTGTTATTATACTAACGATGACGTCATAACGAAGTGTTTAGCATGCGGTCCGCCGAGTACACAGGTGACACAAAACTCCGTGCGATAAGCAAGATACAAATTGCAAAGTCCGATGAATATAATAAGGCGATAATCGAATGAAATGGGATGAGAAAAGGACACCAACAAAATAAACCGTATACTTTACTAAAATACTACTGAAAACAACGACCCAGAATTGCACCCTAATGATATGCTATGGAAAATATGTAAATATTTATGGTGGAATTTGAGAGAGAAAATACTTACTTACCGATTCTGCTGAGATAAAAGAAAAAACTTATGTCAAGTAAATATAATGTAAGGAGACGAGACAAAAAGATCATCACTTATTTCTTTTGCGATAAAAGTACCGTATTTGCTTGATAAGCTCTCCCCACTTGAGAACTAATTCGGTATTTTCTGGAAGCAATCAAAATATAAAGTTGACAAATACAGAAAATAAATTAATTGGAATGAAAGGGAATGTCGGTAATAAAGCACCCGCTATATCCATGGCTCTAGAAAGTGAGAAAAATGCGCGCAAACGGAATGTTATTGTGGAAGATTAAGGAAATTTAAATAGTGTTTTATCTGGTGCCACTCCCAAACCCTGTAAAAAGCCCTGTAAAATGTCAAATGTCATGCAAAATGTCAAAACTCATGGAAAATTCCCTGCAAAATGGCAAACGGACGTTTGTCATTTTGCAGAGCATTTTCCATGACTTTTGACACTTTGCATGACATTTGACATTTGACAGATCTTTTTACAGGGACTGGGAGTGCCCCCTGGCTGCAAACACTAAATACACACATATTGAGATGATTGACAAGCCACCTTAGCTATCTGAATCTAAAACATGACTGAGCCTGTAAACCTTACTTTTTGGCATGTAAAATGCAAGGCTTTGAGTGAAGAACCTCACGGATGAAGAGTACATAACTCTCTGTTTTTTATAGCACTAACTTTTTCAGCTGGTCGCCTGTAAATCACCTAGTGTGCGTGTGCCTTAACACGAGGCGATGTCCGTGCAGTCAAACACCCTATTGCGAGATCGCACAAACTTTGGTGGGTAACTTTATTAATATAATGGTACCTAGTCACCCGATATAAGGCGACAGGAAATTGGCGTGCACCCTGTTGTTTTTAAATATCTTAGCAACCGAAATCATGATGCATTTATCATGATGCATTTGTGGCAATAAATTATAAGATTGTTTATAAATGACTGTGCAGTGTGCACCAGAGTTGCGAAAGTGTATTTACACTTACCCAAAATACCCGGGTAAATGGGTATTTATATTTACACTTACACTTACACTTTCATAAAATACCCATACACTTTTTTACACTTTCCTGAGCAAAATACCCGGGTACAGAAAGTGTATTTTTTTAGAAGGCCCTGTTTTATGCTTTTGAGAAAGCATAAAATAGGGTTATGTACAAAAAATAACTGCACAGTGCACACATGCAGTTTTGCATTGAATGTAGAAAATATGGCAAATGTACAAACTAGCCTTTGATATCCAACCTTTGATCAATACTCATGGTATTCTACAGTTTCATAATACTTTTGTAAAAAGGATAAGATCAATGGAAATTCACCAGCTGGACACAAACTCAACTGGCTTTTGCATTGACATTTGCTGCATGTCCATTCTTGCATTGAAACAGTGTGTATCGCATTGCTTAATCAGTAGAATATCAACACTGAAAAAGTGCCATTATTAGGGAACTTCATACCATTACAGTATTTGTTACAGTCTGAAATGTTTCATAAAAGGCAGTAAGATGTGAAATAATGCATGAAAATGACAAATAAACTGATCTAAAGGTGAAAACAGTGCTGTTTTCTAATGCTCAACAGTGAGAGCTCTTTGTAAAAATTTTTTTACACTTACACTTTTTTTACACTTTCCTAGGTATTTTTAAAATACTTCACACTTTCCTAGGTATTTTGAAAATACCTTACACTTTCGGTATCCATACTCAAAATTTGGAAAGTGTATTTACACTTACACTCACACTTTCCAAAAATATTAGTATTTTAACAACTCTGGTATGCACGCGTATCCTTGATCATTACGATTAGGGTGGCAGAATTTACCGTACCGTACCCCGTTCCGCACTTTTCAGGTTTACCATACCGTACCGTTTACCAAAAATTGAAGATTCACCGTCCGCCACCCTAATGACGATGCCATGCATCGTTTTTAAGCACCCACAAGTTTGAGCCCTCTCACTTAAACACCCACAACTTTCCATCCCAACATGTCACTTAGCGCACGCCTGGCTTTGTTCCTTGCTGCACTGCTCGACCAGCTCGGAGGGCACGTTGAAACAGTACGTAGTCTCCACCTCCCTGTACTGGGCGCAGCTCTGGAAGAACATGTTGAAGGTTTCCTTTTTGCCGCCGGGCTCCTCGCCGCTGCCTTCGATCTGGGGGCGGTCCCAGACACTGTAAAAGACCCTGTAGAATGTAAAAGACTATGTGAAATGTCATTTGTCATGTAAAAGACCGTGTAAAGTGTCCAATGTCATGTAAAAAAACAGTAAAGTATCCAAATCTCATTTTTATAGTATACAAATCTCGTGTTTTGTATCCAAATCGATGTTAAGATAAGATTTGGATACAACAACATAAAGTGTGGATACTACAGAATAATATTTGATACTTAACTGGTATTTTACATGACACATGACATTTTACATGTTCTTTTACATGACACATGACATTTAACAGGGCCCTTTACACTTCACACAGTCTTCCACAGGGTCTGGGACTGGCACCTGCTCCTCGCTCTGACTCCGACTGTTGGCGTCGGACAATCCGAGCAGGCTGTCGGAGTCCTGGGCGCGGCAGCACTGCGCGCTGGGCACGGTGCGGCGGACGCGCACGCACACTCGTTCGGATGAGCGTAAAACGCGCACTTGGTGACAACCTGGGGAAGTTGGTTTTGGGTTGATTTGTGGGGTTTGAAAGTTTGAGTAAGTAGTATTAAAAGTAGTATTTAAAAGTAGTATTAAAAGATAAAAGTAGTATTTAAAAAAATAAATGTTAGCCTTTAATTGCTTGTCGAGGTTTATATTCAACTGATTTACATCATATCCATTACCATGACGAGTTGTACAATTGTTAATGTAGGTAAACATGGAATGTACGTGGCATACAATATGAATTTACAACAGAAGAGACCTGGGGGCAGTTCCGCAAATTGAGAAGTGAGAAGTAAAATGGCAAAAGCTAAGAGAAATTACTTTTTCCTTTTTTTTGACATCGATTTTGCCAATTCACTTGCCATTTCACTTCGCCTTTGCCAATTTAATTCGCTTTTGCCATTTTACATATCACTCTCAATTTGCGGAACTGGCACCAGTATACCTATGATAAACTACCTGGTGGAATCGGTCCCAGATATCTCCGCACTTGCAAGTCGATGCACTGCTGGCTGGGCGGGCGCTCGTCTCGTCGCACCGACAGAAAGCCCTGTAAAAGACGATTTTTTTCTTCGAAATATTTCTCTCGTTTCACACTTTTTCCACTATGTTACTTGAACGCAAATCAGTCAAAAAAAATTCCATTCAAACGCGGAACGTAACGCACGCCAGTCTGTTTGGCCACCAAAAAGTTGGACTCATCAAATGGGAGTTTGTCGCTGGCGCCGTCCGTTTTTATCATGGCGTCCCATTCGTGGCCAGTTTCCACTTCCCCGCCTATCTGGTCGGTGCCGCACGCGGAGTGGCCGACGCAGCCAGATCTGAATTGTGTGTTTTTCTGTCTTTTTTCTAAGCAAGTAGAAACGTCTTTGGATTGGATTGGATTGGCCGATTGGATACTCGAGTTATCAATACAAGCTGGGGAGTTTACACTTTTACAGCCGTAGATGGTGGCGGTTCCACAATTTGAAAAGTGTCAATAGTCATGTAAAATGTCATGCAAATTTCTCAAATATCATGCAAAACGCAACAAATTCTGTAATAAATACAATCGTCTCCTTTTTATGGACATTTCACATCACATATGACACTTGATTTCAAACTTCACATGGTGCGGGACTGCCCCCTGGGGAAAGTCTCAGACCTAGGGATGTAAACTCGATTTTTTTCAAACTCGAGTTCGAGTCGCAACCCCAAATTTTTTCCGGTCGAGTCGGCGAGTCGAGTCAGGCAAGACACTGAAAAGTCGAATCTAGTCTGGCAAAAATCTCGAGTCTCGAGTCGAGTCGGATGCATTACTTTTTGGTAAGACCCTTGCAGAAATTTTTGATACTTGTTTCTCTTCGAATGTTTTCACACACACTTAATGAAGTCAAAATGCCAACAGTTCATTTAAATATCAAGATAAACCAAAAATAGGACTTTTTATCACTCATGTTGCTACAAATAAAGTTGCAAAAATAAAATCAGCCTATGGATGGATAATTAACATCTTTCACAGCATTTTTTGGATCAGTGCCAACATTGTGCAATGCATTTGAGGTGGTGTGTATATCTTGGATGGTGTGTGTATTTCATTATGTAAAATTGTATGGTAACAAGAAATTTGAGTTTTAACACTATTCAATACATATGTCAAGCCAATCGACAATATATCATGCATGTGGTATGGAAATGCGCGCTCGCGCGCAAAATTTTTGAAAAATATGTTAAAAAGTTCATATCAAAATTGATTTTTTAGGACAGTATTCAATGGAAACCCCGACTCGAAATTTGCCAAAATTTCGAGTCGAGTCGGGCAAAAACCTCGATTCTCGAGTTTGGACCAAATTTTTCCGGTCGAGTCGGTACCCTGTTTTACCCTCGAGTCACGAGTCGAGTCGGATCGAGTTCGAGCCCTACTCAGACCCTGTAAGATGTCATTCATCATGCAAAAGACTCTGTAAAATGTCAGGTGTCATGTAAAAGACCCTGTAAAGTGTCATGGGTATCCAAATCTTATTGTATCGTATCCAAATTGTAAGTCCAAAAGTCAGATTTGAATACATAAACATCAGATTTGGGTATGATACAATAAGAGTTTGATTACACATGACACTTAACAGAACCTTTTACATGACATTTAACACTTTACAGTGTTTTTTACATGACAGACGACATTCTACAGGGTCGTCTACATGACACACGACATTTCACAGGGTCTTTTACACTTTTCAGGGTCGTTAACAGGGTCTGGGACTGCCCCTGGTCCCGCGCCTGACTATGCCTTCATTCTCCCTCAAAAAAAAAAGTCCACCTAAACCAACTTCAAAACATAATCGGGCACTTGTATGCAATAGTCTACAATAACCGACTGCACCCTGTAGCAGGGCGGCGCCTTGCTCCGGTAGCCCAGCAGAACTAGGAGGCCGTAATCTTCGCTGCTGCAGCAACGGCCGATTTCCCTGCGGGTTGTTTGGGTGGTTTTGTTGAGAGTGTTGAAGTTGAGTTTCGTGGTTGTAAATAGTCTACGTTAATGAATGAATCTGCTGTAAAATAATTAATCTCGCTTTTTATGACGTAGATTGAATTTAACAGACGGAAATCTGACAATACTTGGGAGACTAGCAGACCCTGGGAAATCGCAAATGTTATGCAAAGTTTCAACTGTCAAAAGTTCGTGTAGAATTCCCTGCAAAATGTCAACGAGCAGTTAACAAAATGAAAGAAAATTAAACATTTTTAATTATCTTGGAGGTTTTACATGACATTTTACACTTTGCAGGAGATTTTACGTGGTCTGGGTGTGGCGTCCGACTGTTGTTGCAGTTTAATGTGTCTTTTGTGTAAGTTCTGATAGGTATACTCAACACGAAACACATTATAGGTAGGTATTCTGAAAAACACGGCATCAATAGTGACTGGCACCTGTGATAAGTGACAGTGGTGCATGCTTTGGCCGTACTCAGCTCGGCTCTGAAACAGCCGCGCATGTCGGATACATGCCGTTCCCCGGCGACGGCTACGGCGCACTCGGCCTGCTCCTCGCCGACGAAAAGACGGCCCAAACTGCGACAGCAAACGTGATTGGCGTTCGAACGATCTCGGGAGATATAATTTTTAAATCTCGAAAGATTTTTTAAATATAATAAAATATATTTTCTAGAGATTTATCCAAAGGGAGATTTGATTATATTCATTTTATGAGAAAAAATTTAAAAATCTCTCAGTTTTATTTATCTTTTCATTTCTCTGTGTTTTTCAGTGAGATTTGATTATTTTTTATTTTTGTCAGATTTTTTGACATTTGATTAAATGAAATTTCTTCAAAAACGCAGATTTAGGAACGCGATTCAGGCTTTAGCGCTCTTTTTCGGGCGGGTGCGTGGTAAATAACAGTTTTCTGGTGTCGTCCATTCACCGCACCAACCACTTGTTCAAGCGTGCCAGCTTAGAAAATGTGGCACCGCCGCACCATGAAAACCAAGTAAATGCCAATGGCACCACTGAACAAAATCAGATTTTTGGTGCCTTTCAATCGCTAGACTACGGTAACTCACGATTGAGTTTCTGTTCTGTTCATGCTATTGCAGGTGATCAGAGCGATTACTATCCAGTAGAAGGAAGTTTGTGTCCGCATTTTCAACATTGCTTGAGTGGCGAAAAATGGCAACGAAATTATTGAATGTATTTTCACTGTCCTAATCAAAATCAGTCTCTGTTATCTGTGTGACCATCGACGTTATTTGCAAAATCAACATAAAAGTGAAAAAAACCCATACATTATCACATGCGCAGGGTTTTAACAATTTCTTGTATGGCGGCGCCATGCGGCCAAGTGACCTGATTCTTGTAAAAATACCGAAATCGTTTATTTCTCTTTTCGGTATTTCGTCTTTCGCGTGTTTTTGTGATTCCAAATGTAAAATGTACTGTCTAATGGCCTATTATTTATCATTTCGTTTATCATAGGCATTATGTCGAAATGGGGACATTATTTTATCAGTGTTTGAAAAAACATCACCGCCCTGGGAATTTTTGTAAATATCACTGTTAAAAACTCGACGAATTACGCACACAGACGTAAATAATAGCCCCACACAGACTAGGTAGTTGACAAGGACACCAAATGTCAACTGGTTCCCATCCCAATTCAAAGTTTGCTCACGAGCCGACAAACGACGTTCAAATTCAAAAGTGTTGAATCATGTTGCAAATGAAGCTTTACCTAATGTTGAAATAAAAATTGCAGTATGTGCAGTAAGGTGGGGACGAAGTAAAGTGTGTAAAATGCTGCCTAGTGTTACTCGTCAACAAACTTCGAATTGGGAACGGAACCAGTTGACATTCGGTGTCCTTGTCAACTACTGTGTGTAGGACCATTAGTGCTGTATAACAAAATCGGAAATACTGTATTTAGTTGTGAAGTGATGCAAGTAGATAAAATGGAAAAATTTGGAGCTTTGAGATTCTGATAATTTCGATAATTCGAATTACAATTGTAAATCAAACTTCGTTAAATGAAATACAACGGCACTACTAAACAAAACAAACAAAATGCGCATAGGTAACATCAAATGTGCACCATTTATCACTCCCGATAATAATCGAAATGTTTGGCAAATTGAAGCATGGAACACGAAAGCGTTGTTCTGAATGATTATGAATAATGTATTTATGTTTACAATAATAATTATTTTTTGCCGCACGCCAAAAAGTATATTAAGGTAAAAATGTTGTCCCATCGCAATTTTATGCATGCATGGTAGATGTCGGAAAAATTGCTGATCATTTTTTTTTGTTATCCTGTGGATTGATTACGTACCTTATTCCCATTATAAATATATCTCGATTGATTTACATTACAAATGGATTACATTACGTCATAAGGAAAACTTAGAAATTCAAAAACGACAATTTACGATTATCATAGATCATAAAAACAGATCAAACAACATGCATACCGTATTTCTTCTAATAGAATGGCATACTTTCAATAGAACAGCACCTCCAATAGAACGGCAGGTTTTGGTACTTTTTTTGCTGTCACGAAAACAATACAACGGCAGCCTCAATTAGAACGGCACCTCCAATAGAACGGCAGGTAAAAAAGTTGACGAAAAATATAGAACGGCGTCCTTCTATTAGAAGAAATACGGTATTTATACATATTATAGTGCCACAAACCACTACAAATCGTCTTCACTATCATCCTTTCTCGTACAATAAAACGCGAGTCCGACCAAAATTGCAAAGAAAAATAACGCGGTACACAATAAAATCCACGTAGCTAATTGATAATTGGCCAAAGTGCCCTGCAATTGGGCAATGTAATCCAAATTTCCCACGTCTGTTTCGTTCAGATGGTAGACATAGTCGTTCCAAAAAACGTGGCCCCGCCAGTGGTAGCCGACCTGCGGTTTTGCCAATGCGGATTTTAGTTATTGTCTTTTGTTGTGGTGAATGATCATTTATAGCTTGAAGAAAAATTAAAGGTAAAACGACAAATTCAGTCTCGACAAATTACAAATACAGAACAATGATATGGATACCAATCCCTAAAATGACATATTGAAAGCACTAACCGATATCTACACCATGTCCAAAAAAATTTCAAAAAGCTTGTGTAAATAAATAGTTCTTGAATCTTGAGATATAAATTTACCAAAGTGCTCTTGTGTGTTTGTAATTTGTCGAGACGGAATTTGTCGTCCCACCTATAACTTTCGGACAAGCTGTAAACACAGCTTAAACAGGATAAAATACAAATTCTTGCCAATGTGCCAAACATCATCATATTGTCGATCCTATCAAAGTCTCAAAACCAATTCAAAATTCCCAATCCTGCCCAAAAAGCGCAGTGCAACGCATTTCCTTATTGCGTTGCACTGTTCGCACTCAAACGAGCATTGCCATAAAAAAAGAACTCAACGAACATTTATTCGAGGGTCGTCGGTGATGGAGAGGTAGTTGAGCTGGTTGGCGCTGACCGGCTTCCAGTCGAAACTGAAACCGCTGCCCTTTGGAGTAGGTTGCCTGTTGTGGTTGTGTTTGCAGTTAAGGCATGCTGATGTTGTTTTTTTACCATAGTTGTTAAAACGTATTTATACTCGAGTACTGCGTAAATACGTTTACGTTTCCTCCCGAAAAAAATACCGGTACTCACGTACTCGCGTACTTTTTGGAAAGTACGCGAGTACATAGAACGTATTTTAAGGGGACAGAAAATGTCATTTTGCCAGACAGAAAGTGACAAACATAGGACATTTTCCTAAGAAATACTTATCAGGAAACAAAAACACATCTTTGATGTATTTTAGAGTAAAAATTATGAAAAACCCCATTTTTACATTATTTCGGGGGGAAATACTCACTTGTACGTGTTCTGTGATGAAAAATACCCATTTTTACGTTTTCGCTGGAAAAATACTCATTTTTACGTTTTCGCTGGAAAAAATACTCATTTTTACGTTTTCTATGGAATATGTATTTTACTCACTTTTACGCAGCGTAAAAGTAAAAAAATACTTAACGTTTACGTTTACTTTAAAAAAGTTCAGTACTTTAAACAACTCTGGTTTTTACACAGAAGGAGTACAAACGAGCCAAGACATCCCTGTCAGTGTCCCGCACTGGGTATTTTGAGCATGGCAGTCCCGCCGGCGGTCCCTATGCCCCGATGGGAACACTTTACTTGTGGTCCCGCTGCCGTGTCTACTGTAGACAAATGCCAAGGTTGGACACTGACAGTCCCGGTAACCGCAGGTAAACTCTGTGCATTTGAACCCCCCCCACACAATCTGCTTCCATTCGACTGGGGTTGCGAAAACGTATTTACGTTTACCTTAAATACCTGGGTATTTCGGGTATTCGTAGTTATGCTTCCATTTACTTCCATGCGTCCAAAAATACCAGTATTTTAACAACTCTACATTCTACTCACCCGGTGCGGACGAAGTTTGTTAGCAACTCTGCGAACACCTCGATCACCCTTCTGTCGTTCTGCCAATTTCTGTCTCTCCGTTCACGTAAAAAATGATAGTCTGTTTCGAGTAGTAACACCATGTCTATGCCGTGGAATGCGCCTGTATTCGGAGGATAATTTTGAGCACATTTTGATCGGGGGGTTACGGTATTTATGGTGTGCGAGTGGAAGGTTTTAATGTTTACCGTATTTCCTCGAATTAACCCCGTTTAATTGACCCCCTCCCCTCGAAATACCATAATGTCTGAGCGTGCTGTGAAAAAAATGCCCCCCTCGAAATACCCCCGTCTTGAATGTAAAGGCCTATTCTTACTATGAACCTTCACGAAAATTTCTGATGAAAAAATAAACACCCTTGAATTAACCGCCTCAAAATCTGCTGGCGAAATAATAAAACCCTGGGGTTATTTCGAGGAAATACGGTATGTCTGCAGATCAACACGAGGGCTGCGAATTGCGATGGTTTAAGTCCAGTTTTCCATGAAAGATTTCTTGTCCGTGAATTATTAGGTTGTAAACTAAATAAGTTTAATTTTTTGCGATCTCACATGCACATACATTCATGAGTCCCATTCTGTTTTACATTGGCCGATTTTGATGCCGTTCGAGTATGTTGGGGTTTGGGGTCTGGGCTATGACGAATTGTTTTGGTTTGCTCCAATAATCCCCCAGTCCCGAGCAGGGTTGGCAAAATCTCAAAAAAAAATAAAAATAAAATAAAAATAAAATGGAATATTCAAGAATAAAATAAAATAAAATAAAATGGAGAATTTCAGAATAAAAATAAAAATTGTATAAAAATTCGAAATTTTTGTAAAATTTTTGTAAAATTGTATAAAAATTCATATTTTTGTAAAATTGTATCAAAATTCATCTTTTTTGTAAAATTTTATCTCATTGCTTGAGTTTTACCTGTTTATTCACAGATTTGGGGGCAGTCCCAAGCATTGTAAAGTGTCAAATGTCATGTAAAATGTCATGCAAAGTGTCAATTGTCATGACAAATGTAAAGTAAAGTGTAAATTGTCATGACATGTAAAAATAAATGTATCAATTGTCAAGCAAATTGTGTCCAAATCTTATGTTTTATTTCTAAATCTTATGTTTTGTATCCAAATTATGTTGTTGTTGAATCCAAATCTTATGTGAACATTTGGATACAAAAACATACGATTTGGATACAAAACATACTATGGATACAAAAAAAAAAAAAAATTTGGATACACAATTTACACTTTGCATGACGTACATACTGCATGCAACTTTTGAAAAGTAAGGGAAAAATTTGTCACAGGTTTTTCATGTATAGGTCTAATTATAACATTTTTCTGGCCTTGCATGCATGATTCTGATTTTTTGTAAAATTTTTGTACAATTTTTGTAAAATTTTTGTAAAATGTGTCATTTTATTTTATTAATGACTTTTGGGAATAAAATAAAATGAAACAAGAATAAAATTAAAATAAAATAAAATTTTTATACAATTTTTATACAATTTTACTAAAATGAATTTTTATAAAACCAACCCTGGTCCCGAGATAAAGGGGGGTCTATAAAAAGATGGTCATTTTGCACGGATGACCTGCAGATTCAATTTTTGTGGTCGGATTACCGATGTCTAAATTCCGTATGCCGATTTGACCCGGTTTTTTGAACATGAAAAATAATCGAAATAATAATTTTTCAAGACGGTTTTTTGAACATGCTATCATATACTCTAGACAAAAAAAATAAATCTGGCCCAAAAATTATTTCAATATCTTTTTCCAGTCAAAAGTTACAGCACTTCAAACTTCCACCTCCAGACAAATAAATATAAATTACTGCGTGAAGAACAAAGCCTCTATTCAGGCAAATTCAAAACTCTACATCTGGGCCATTTCTCAGCCGATTTTCACCTATGAATGCTTAAAATGATCATAATGACCTGTAGATTTCATTTTTATGTTCCGATTATCTGTATGCACTGTTCTTCATGTGGTTATTTTATGAGTGAAGTCGAAAGTTCAAAGTGCTATAACTTTTGATTGGGAGTAGATATTGACATAATTTTTGGGCCATATTTATTTTTTTTGTCTAAAGAATATGATAGCATATTCAAAAATATTATTTTTTCATGTTCAAAGACCGGGTCAACTCGGCATACGGAATTTAGACATCGGTAATATGACCACAAAAATTGAATCTGCAGATTGTCCTGATCATTTTAGGTGTTGAACGATCCGAATCGGCCCAGAAATGACCAAGTTATTAAGCTTCAAATTCAATGTGCAGATCATCCGTGCAAAATGACCACCTTTTGTTAGACCCCCCTATCTCGGCACTAGGGGATTATTCGAGGAAACCAAAACAATTCGTCATAGCCCAGACCCCAAATCCCAACATACTCGAAACGGCATCAAAATCGGCCGATGTACAACAGAATGTGACGCATGAATGTATATAAATGTGAAATCGTAAAAAATTTAACTTATTTAGTTTACAACCTAATACATAATAACAACGCGGACAACAAAAAACCCCAAAAAATTTGTAAACTACGATTTATTTCCCAGCTCACCTGCCCACTCATTCTCGCCATCAGAGCCAACAAAGAGATTCTCGCTGACATGGTCAAATGAATACAAATATGCTGCTGGCTGGCCTTCCTCTGTGTGCCACAGAGCCAGCTGGGCAGCCGGTGCAGTGTACCAAAAGTGAGTGTACAACTGCGGTGTGTGATTGAGAAGTTGGGGGTGCAAGGTTTTTGAACACTGTGTTGATGTTCAGTAGGGTTCAAACGCTACGCTTTTTCGATATCGATCTTCGATATTCAGTATTTTTTTCTGAACCTCGATATTCGATAACGATACGAAATGGACCTTCGATATCGATTGTCGATTATTTGATATCGAATGTCGATATTTTTATATCGATATTCGATAAAAAATGGTCGATAATCGATATTTTTTAAAGTTTTCGATATCGATATATTTACGATATTAAAAAGTCGATGTTCACTACGATATATTGTTTGAACCCTAATGTTCAGTGACCGACCTCTAATAATCCTTTGGCTAAAACATCGCTTTCGGACAATTGCGGCTCGGCTCTGGACATTACATATTCATACATGCAGCCTTTTGCTACTAAGTCTGGATTCCGAAATTTATTGTAAGATTTTGTGAGGTTTTGTATCAAATACTCGGCGGCCTTTTTGTCCACGTAGCTCATGTTCATGTTATGTCGCCGTAAAATGGCTGCGAGTGTGTATAATCGTTTGATAATGCACAATGAGCGTTCCAAAAATCTTGGGAGATTTATATTTTGAAATATAAGAAAGTATTAAAAGTATTTTAAAAAAAGTTATAGAAAGTTATAGTTATAGAATGTTATAGTTATAGAAAATATTATAAGAAAGTATACGCGGCGGACATCACACTTAGTATGAAAACCTACCATAACCCATATGAATAATGAACCAAAAATTATACAGATTTTCCATCATAATATTTCGTCTTTATTGTGGAATAATTTATTACGAAATTTATCACAACATTTTATTAATCAAATTATGGTAGGTTTTCATACTAGGTGTGCAATCCGCCGAGTAAATTAAAAAATGTTGAATTCATTTATATTTGCTCCAGGTTTTTCTGGAGGGAGTTAATTATAATTTTATGCGAAGAAAATACAAAAACTCACATTTACATATATTTTTATTTATTTATTTTTATGTGCGTTTTTATAGAGAGATTGATTTATATTTTATTTTTGAGGGATTTTCTGAGATTATATTTAATTATATTTTCTGTAAAACACCCATTTTTGGAACGCTATGCTCCGCACAGGCCCGTGAAATTTATTCCGTTGGTGAAGAAAATCACCAAACTTACCTAAAGTGAGTGACGCCTCATCTTTGGTAGTCCCTAACAAAGTAGGCTTCTTTGTTGTTTCCGATAGCATCAAATGCGGCGCTTTTGGCAATAAATCTGATTGTGGGTCTACTATTGGCACAAATTCTTGGTAATCGTCATAATAGGCACGCTGAAATTTGGTTGGATGATATGTAAATTAGTAACTCGAAGGGGGTTATTTTTTGCCGCAGCTCGCTGAAAATATTTATTTCGAGGGGGCTAAGGTAATTAACCAATGGCGGCCCACACTAGTTGACACATGTGTGTCAACTGGTCTATGTCAACTCAGATTTCGTCTTCATGCCTCGCAGAGCGATCTCCAGATGCACTTGCCGTAATATTTATTCTTCAACATTGACCGCATGTGCAATTGGAAGATCGCTCTGCGACCCGTGAAGCCGAAATCTGAGTTGACACTGAGCAGTTGACATACACGCGTCGACTAGTGTGTTGGCCGCCAATAAGCCAATCGATCCGAGCTGGCGCCCTTTAATTGCACCATAAGGCGCCAGCTCCATGGCTCCACTTTCCCAACCTCCCCCCCCCCAACCCACCGAAACCCCCACGATCTCCTCCGGCATGATGTTCTTCAAGCAAGTGAACAGGGCGGTGGAATTGTGCGCGCGGCAGTTGAGCGCCCGCTCGAGCGCCCAGGTGGCGTTGACGGCCGTGGAGCGGACTGCGCCGGGGGTGATGCCCGTGCCCGACAGGAGGATCGTACGGGCGAACAGGTCTGGGTTGGGGGGTTGGGGGGTCGTTGGGGGGTTGGGGGGTCGTTGGGGGTCGTTGGGGGGGGGTGGTTTGGGGGATTTGAGGGGTGGGTGCTCTGCTGGTGCCAACCCCAGACCTTGTAAAGTGTGTAATGTCATGCAAATGCTCAATTGTCATGACAAATGTAGAGTAAATTGTCAATCGTCATGCAAACTTCAGTAATTACTTCTTTATTTTTTGTTTTGATTGACAATTGATACTTTACTATACACTTTACAGGGTCTGGGACTTTCCCCTGATGGTGAAGCTTTGAAATTTTTTTCGCCATTAAACTTCCTGATGGGTAATCCGCCGCGGGTTGACATAACTGATCATTGAAATTTTTATAAAACATTCGTTTGTTTTTCTGTGGATGTTACAAAATACACGCAGACTAGGTGGGGACTTTCATTCCAAAAGTTAACATATCCAAATTTTTCGATTTTTCAAAATCGCATTTTAAAGTTTGGCGCTGGCCCGGCAGCGCCATGTTTGGGCGACAAAGCTTGCCCTGCACTTTTCAGATATCTCGGACATTTGTCTACAATTTTTGTGTCCTCTAAATTTTGTCGGCTAGTAAATATTTCGGGAGTTATGTCATATTTTGTAAACGACCCCCAAAATAAGGAGTAAATTTGAAAATTTGAACTTGAAATGTAAATAACTTCCTAACGGTGCATCGCAGGGCAAAACCAATTACACCACTGAGAAGCCCTTTTCGAGAAGTACACAAACCTAAATTTTCAGATCTATATTTATACCCGTACTCGATTTATAGAGCAAAATAAATTTGGAAATTCACGTATGCACATTTGGAAATGAAACTTTATTTTGTATGGGAAATCCGGCCGGCTCTTCGCGGGCGATCCGGAGCACGCGTGCACTTTTAGAAATGAAACTATTTTTTGGATATGTGCACTTATGAAATGAAACTCCTGTGGTCCGACATGGATATGTGCACTTACGAAATGAAAGTCCTGTTTTTCATAGGGGATCTGAGATGGATATGTGCACTTTCGATATGAAAATTGTGATTTTTCTGAAAAACGGTACCACTGTATCTCGGGAACGAAATGGACTATAACACTGATTTTTTTACCAAAATGGGCAGAATTATACGTGGATGTCGAATCCACAGCTAACTCGATTTTTCTGGATTTGGCGCTTGTGAACTTTTGGAACGGAAGTCCCCAGGTATTCAGTGACCGGGTGTGAAATTCAAAAATTAGATTTTACAAACCTACCTAACTATTTAAATTTCTACGTTTGACATGTAAAAGGCTCATGTACCCAAATATCAAATGCAGTTTATGATTTAATTTTGTCACTTTTTCATCATCCAACTTTTTTTTCTGGAAAAATTCATATACCCCTGTCTCAATCCGTTACTAAACTACGCGCCCCACTAACGACTAGCGGCCGGGCTGACACTTAACAAACTGGCTGCGGATGCCCCCGAACCCTGACCCATCAGGGTAATTCTTTTTGGATCACCGCCAAAAGATCCGATATCCGTATTGACCCATTTGAGCGCGAGCACCATGTCCCATAGGCCAAGGTTTCCCGGTAATTTCTCGTTACCCGGTTTAAGTGTGATGAAGCCTGAATTGTGTTTTTTTATCATACTTGAATTGTGATTACCCTAAATCCTCGAATAAGACCCTAGGGGAGTTCATTTCCGTGAGAGTTTTTGAGGGGAGTTATTCAAGGGGAGTTGTTTTTCTTCAACTGGCGAACAGGGGAGGGGGTATTCAATGGAGACTTATTCGAGGATCTGTGTAGGTTGTTTTATTTTATTTCAATGAACGAACCGAATGGCCCCAATCTGTAGTTGAATGTCACAAAAACGACTTTCCGCTTTACAAAATGATCCAAAATTGGCTCTTGTTTGAAGTCGCTCGCTGAGCCAATTTGATAACCGCCAGGGTGGATAAATACAATCACTGGGTACGTTTCGTTGGTGTACTGAAAACGAAAAAAATGCCTAGGTAATTCAAACTACCGTATTTCCTCGAAATACCCCCGGGGGTTTATTTTTTCACATTGTTAAGAGGGGGTTTAATCAAGGGAGGGGGTATTTCGGGGGTATTATTTCGCCGCAACTCTCAATACTAAGCCATTACTTTTAACGTGTGTTCTGCATTACACAGATCACAAATTGCAGTTTATAGCGATTACATTATCTTTACACGCTTATCGGGTGGGGGTATTTCGAGGCGGGGGGGGGGGGGGGTTCATAAGCTCGCTTAGACCTGGGGGTATTTCGAGGGGGTATTGCGAGGAATTACGGTACCTATTTCAAGGCGAATTTTGTCACAAATCCAACCAAACCATGAAAAACTCACCGGCGGCGGGCTGAACACATTCAAATACAAACAATCCTCAGCCATATAATCAGGTGTATTACTGTAGATCCTCTCATACCTACTAGCTGAGTGTTTCTGCATCGTGTGCCACTGATAGCAACTCTGCTTATATGCAGTCGCATTGGCAACCCCCTTCCAAGGGGCCGGCCGTTCAACTTTGTGAAAACGGAACCTGCCCACGGGGGGTCTTGCGTAGGGGATCCCTTTGAAGACTGTGTATTCTTCGGCGCCCATTAAAAGGCGCTCGCCGCGCACGCGGCCGCATGTGATGTTTACCTGCGGCGGGATTTGATTTGCCCGAACTACATGTCTGTCGGGCGACCCGATGTATGGTGTCGGGCGTTTTTTAAAGACAGGTTACAAGGTTTCTGGATGATTTGACGTGGTTTGCTAGGAAACTGGTGGGGCAGTTACCATATTTATGCTAACAGAACGGCAGGTTTTGGTACTTTTTTGCGCTCACGAATAGAATAGAACAGCAGCCTCCAATTGAACGGCATCTCCAATAGAGGAGCAGCTAAAATTACGTTGTAAGAGTGCCGAAACACAAAGATATTTTAAAAATGGCTGGGGAGAACATCCAAGGTATTCAGAACTAATGCTTCAGGGGTTGTTCTCACATTTGGTTTTGTTTAAATTGATGCTAAACTGATATTAAAATGTTCATTTTAATTCATTAAAAAAACATGTTTAAATGTTTCATTAAAAACATTACGTTCAAATGAAAACTGTCCAAAGGAAACCTTCCTCCCAATGACAAACCTCTATAGGCCACGAACCCTCCACAGCTCTTTCCCTGCCCAGTAATGGCGGCGGGCCATTGGCGCATTTCACTGCGACCACTAAAGTCGCGGAAATTGTGAGCAACTGATAGCAAAACTGTGGCATAATTAGCTAATTAACAGCCAATTAAAAATTGAATTGGTGCCTAGAAAGGTGCAGATAGACCTTTTCATGGCATTTTGTCGCCGGTCGGGTAGAGTTGAGTCGCTTAAATACAAGTTCTCGCATGTTGAGTCATCGTTCGCATGGTATTATGGTAGCTGCACGCTGGCTCCGGCTTGACTCAGCGATTTGTGTAAAATGAACTCATATTTGCCATGTTGTCGTGTTGAATGACGCTGTAAATATTGAGGTTGAGTTTCTTTTTTGCTGATTTTGACGGAGATATTGAGGTGACTGTGTTGTCTATGGAAACAGTGCAATGAGGGAATCCTGTTAAGGTGGCGTTACAGCATAACGACAAGTTCAATGTGCAATTGCATGCAATGATCGACTATAAATTGGATTTGAACCGGCGTCAACGTGAAATTGATTTGTCGACGCGGAGTCGCGGACCATTTTTCATCCAGTTTTTAACATGGATTTCGAATAAAAATCTTGAAACATGAAAATCATGACACTTTCGGTGACGTTTTATCTATCTATTTATTATATACCTTAACGTATATAGCATTTTTCTTCTAATAGAACGACACTAGAACGGCAGTCTACAATCATACAACGGCTGGTAGAAATCACATTGGAAGACTGTCAAGGATTACGAGAACGTCCAAAGCATTCAAAGGTAAATTTAATTTTAATTTTATCTTCTGATATAAAAATATTAGTCAAGCTATATTAAAACAAGACTTCAATAAAATAAGACTTCAAAAAGAATAAGTTCAATTGAAAAATCTATATAAAAATATGTGAAAATAATATAACAGCAGCCCCCAATAGAATGGCCGGTGAAAAATTTGGTGAAAAACAGAACGACGCCAATCTATTAAGAGAAATACGGTACCATAAAATGATCAATCGTTCCAACCAGATTCAAATATTTGAATTGCCTTCCGCCAACCAAAATATCACTTCTCAACCCAAAAACTCTAGCCACAAGCACAACCCACACTGTCCCTCATATTAGTCGCATTACCACCACACCGCTCTCAAATGTCAAAATCCCTTTGCATTGCATTGCACTGCGCAAAGAACAAATCAACATGCACACAGCCTAGGATAGTAGCATCGCATCTCATAGCACGCTCGCATGACTCTGGCGATCGGATGGGCGGAACTCGGGAATAAAGGGCCCCAAAGCAGTGTTGTGCCCGGGACATTTGCCATTCAACACTGCACCCCCGCCATGGTGTTAAAACGTATTTACGTTTACTCGAGAAGTACGTATACTCGAGTACTGCGTAAATACGTTTACGTTTACGTTTCCTCCGGGAAAAATTACCTGTACTCACCTTTACGCGTACTTTTCAAAAGTACGCGAGTACGGAAAACGTAATTCCGAAAAATAACGAGTAAAAGCTACTCAAAGGAATTGAAACGGCCGTCAAAATGGCAGCAGAAATGATCGAAGTAGCAACAGGTAGGGAAAGCGGCGATTCTCACCGTTGCTTCACACTCTTTTTTGATTTAAATTAATTTTCTTAATTACGTTTTCTGTACTCAGGGCAGGGGTGATTAAAAATAGAATACTTTACGTTTACGTTCACGTTTACTTTAAAAACAGTTCAGCAGTTTTAATAACTCTGCACTGCACCCCTCCCCCCGCGGCGGATTCATGGATGGGGAATGTGGTAAGTGATCGTGATTTGTGCGATTTTTTGCCATTTTCCGTCCCAGTTTAACAGTGAGGGTGTAGATTCCATCGCGGAGTCAAAAGCACATAATAAATGGCTTACAGTGGGAGCGGTCGGCTACATTTGTAGGGATGCGGGTGGCCGATTTTGAGCTTTGCTCGAATTTCTATCAATATTTGACCTGTTTATCGCCTATCAATTCACATTTTCCGAATGGCAAAGTGGTAATTCATACCACAATCCGCTGCCAGGGAAAACGCAAGAATAGTACAAAAACGCTGTAACAGCCACGATGTCACGCAGTGCTGGGTGTCAATCCGAACAAATGCGCGACACATTTGCATGCTGCCTCGCCGGCCACCGGTTATCCCATTCAGCCGCGCGGCCCTATCTGTATCGCATTGCACTGCAGTCACACGCACAAATTACGATGGCAAACAAAAGATTGAAAATGTTTTAGAATTTTCGAATGTTTTCCGACTTTTCGAATTATTATTTCACCCCTAGAAAAACACTTAGTAAAGATCGATTTTTCCTGGAAAATTTCGTAAACGTTTCCGAATTTTCGAATTTATTTTCATACTTTTTTTACATATTTACATGTTAGAGTGGCAGAAAAACATGAAAGTGTATTCGAAATTCATTAGAAAAATTAGAAACTGCAGTAATTTGATACAAAAGTTCGATAACTCCTAAAAAAAGACTAAAATTCTAAAATTAATCAAAAAGTTTGAAAACTCTAAAACAATTATCGGAAAAAACTCGAACTTCGAAAAGTCTTTTTACAAAAAAAAAACACTTAAAAATTCAAATAGGTACTTTCTCCAGACAATTTCCCACCCTCACCCACAACGCACACACGCAAAGTCGCCGCGGCCGCGCGGCAAAGTGGCCGCCGGGCCCGTTCTCTCAGTGTGCACTGCACTGCGCGGCGGCGGCGCGACGCAGAAACATGCGCGCAGCGGCGGACGTCACGAATGACGCAGTGCCGCGCTGCGCGGGTTGGATGGGCCTGCTAAAGCTGTTGAATGGTTGGATGGACTACGAGACCAGTTGGGCATTGTTAATTCCGAGCTTGTTTTAGAGGAATAAATAGGCCACTGGCAGTAGTGCCTAAATGGAGCCATGGGTACCTAGCAGATAATTTCTTGAAAAAAGTGAAAAGAACCAAGTGCACAATGGACATGCTCCCCCCCCCCCCGACGGGAACGGCATGCAAATTAAAATATCTAAATATTTACGGCTACAAAAACGCAAATATCAAACTACGTCACACTCGATCTCATTGTCCATCATGCACAGCAAGCAGCTATCATATCGCCCCTTCCTCCAAGGGCATAACGTGATAAGCGCCTTTGTGCCGAGCGGCGCGCAGTGCACTGCAGCGCGCAATCCACCATGCCATTGTATCTACATTCTACATGGACTGGGCGGGGCTGGCATCGGATCTTGGTTGATCGCTTTGTATCGTCCTAACGATGGCTGTAGGCTGTGAGATCTGAATGGCCGCGGCGCCAGATGGGAATCTCGTGTCGCAGTTGCCGCTTGAACTGAGTTGCAGCGACTGCGTGTGGGAAGTCTGCGACGCGGGCTACAGACGAGTTGGCAGCACTTGCAAACTGGTGTTACTCTGCTGTGATCTAGCAGTTGCCAGATTATTTGACGGCACTGTCTGTATTTGGCGGACCACACACTAGATGACACTCGTGCGTCAACTGGTCTGTGTCAACTCAGCTTTCGGCTTCACGTGTCGCAGAACGATCTCCATTTGCACATGCAGTAATGTTGAAAAATAAATATTGTGGCAAGTGCATTGGAAGTTCACTCAGCGACATCTGAAATCTGAGTCAAGCCGAAATCTGAGTTGACACAGACCAGTTGACACACGTGTGTCAACCAGTCTGCGGTCCGCCTTTATACCACGTTTTACGGTAGTTGCGCAGTTATGCATATATTTACTAGGAGATAAGCATATTTGGGGCAAACTTGCTCGTCACATGTATCCCCTAGCACAGGGTTCACTTTTTCAGTCGCCAATCCAGCGTACTCGCACTGCACTGCACTCACAGCCTCGTACGCAGTGCACTGCAGCGTGGCGGGCGCGTGCATCGCTGCACAATCAGACTTGCACAATGGGAATCATCTACATCTGCGCGCGATCGCTGTCGCGCCGCCCCGGCTTCGCTGTAGCTAACAGGAAGCTGGCGCTGCATTCTATAGCGCAGTGCAGTGCGTGTGCTTTTGGGTAGTGCTAAGTCGCATGCGAGAGTTGGCTTGTCGTCTGGGTTGAGAAGGCTTTTTGAGGGAGTTTAGGGGGAAGTGCGCGCATTTTAAATGTGGCTTGGCTTCACTCATGGTGGGTTCGATTTCAGAAGCTTAGCTGAAGGTAAATGTAAATATCATGGTCATATTTAACTAAAACCTATTCGGGTAATGAGCATGTTGATGGGACTTGCCAGGGCACCTATCCAATTAAATTATCAGTTATGCTCCTACGCAATTTTCTGATAGAAATACTCCATCATGACGTCATCATAAATAAAATTTAAATTCTTCAAAAAATTGTTTTGGGCACGAAATACAGGCTGGTAGTGCTCTGCTGGACGCCGTTTTTTTATTTAAAAAATATTATTCTCTCTGTTACGGTACGGTGCATACATAAGTATCCTGCTTGTGCATTATTGACTAAGACATAAGTAATTTTGGATGCATAGGTACTGTGCAGTCCGCCGAGTATACCCCAACATCAAATTATAACATTTCTCAGCGTTGCGCCGCAGCGACAGCAAAATGAAGTGAAGAACAAAAACAGTCCAGAACGTGCATAGTTGCATGCACTCGCATGCCGCAGTGCAATGCACAGAGGCAAAACGCTGAACTCAAGCAGAGCTTAGCAACCCGGTCCCAAAGGGCCATCGCGCATTGTTTCCATTGTCCGTGCAGTGACTCCGTCGATAATATTATACAAGCAGAGGCGAAATGACACTGTGCCGTTTTGACGAGTCGCGCTGTATTTTGCACGTTGGATTAAAGGGGTGCCACTGCCAGATACTGTAAATTGACAAATGTCAAAAGTCATGAAAATGTTAAATGTCCAGTAAAAAAATTAAAGAATGGTTTTACATTTTCCAGGGCATTTTACATGACTGTTGACATTTTACAAGCTTTAGGAGTGCCAACAAATAAAAGGCATGGAACAAAGTGAGTAAGGGGGTCACAATTGGCAGTGGCACAGCCGCGGCGCTTTTGCGGCAACAAAATCGGACCCGAACGCACAATGCGGTTTATGAATTGAACATTGGAGAGTTCAATGCACTTGCTCCAATACAGGGTGCCCCAGTCAGATTGGGATTTGTCAGATTTGTAAAACAACAAGCTGCTGAGTCACTGCGAAGCGACATTGAGTGGATATTTCATAACATAGAACGCAGCGTAAATGTGATTTCATTGACAACGGAAAAGCACATTGACTAAGAAAATATTTTTGACTGTTAAGGTAGCTGAAATTAAAGTGAAATTAACCACCGTGTATTTTGGTTCCACATCACTTGCTGGAAGTGGCACTGCTGTCATATTTGTGCCTGTACATAATAAACTGTGTGCCTAAAGTCTAACGGAAATAGATGAACAATACAATTGAATAGGCAGTATCTACAATGGCAAAAATGTGTGTGTTGTTGTCTGAGTGACCATGACATGTGGAACCCGTTAAAATTCTATTCAGCAGTGTGCTTGAAAGAAAAATATTTTTAAAGAGAATTCAAGCGGGACCGTACTAATATTAATTTTTACATGAAAAACAACAAGAAAACGATTTCACGAAGGCAGATGTGCAAATGTGCGAAACGCCCGCTCGTTTTACGATGTAAAATGTAGTTTGGTATACATATTCAGTATTTATTTATATTTTATGTGACAACTACTGCCAGATTTATGTGCGTGTAAATTTTGCACAAATTGCAGTGTATGGCATGGGTGCATTTATGTGATGCTCACTTCGCTGCTTGTTCATCTCTGTTTACTGAAATTATTTGGACAATGTCATAATTTTGTAACTGACAGAAAATTATGCATAACGCACCAGAATTTGCACCAGAATTTGCACACTTGTCGGAATTCTTGATAAGTGCGAATGTAAAACAAAAGTGTTTGAGCAATAATATTTGGAATATTATCCATGGTTTGAAGAAGTGGCTAACTAAACAGTCTACAAGCGAAATGAACAATGCAAAGGCTGATATACAGTGATGAAAATGTTCAATGTGAACAACAGACCAAAACATTCTACAGGTGGATCACATTCTGCACCCTGTCAAGTGACAAGACGTGCATCAAAATCAGGAAAAATCAAAGACTTATGTTTCACTGCAATCAGAAGTTTTGTTTGACAATTCATGTCACCTGACATGGTATATAAACACACTATCATGGTGTCCGGCAACTATAGCGATAATAGATTACACTTTTGGTAAATGTTGTCGCACACAGTAGTTTACTAACAAAATTAAACTCAAATTGAGTGTGCAAAAATCAGCTTAGAACATATTTGAGTTTACCAGAATGAGTTTTTTAAATTTTTGTCAACTGTAGTTGACACTTGAAGGACACCTCATGACGGTAAACGCAAATGTTTTCAAAACCGATTTACCGGTATGGGTTTACCAAAATCCCAGTTTACTGGCCTGGCAGTAAGTACACGGCGTGCGCAACGCCAACACAACAGTGTAGATTTGAGTAAATGTGTAATCTGGCCTTGTGAATTACATTTATCAATTGTTATCGCAGTCTATTATCGCTGTAACTGTCAGTTACATTACACGTGTATATTTACAAACAACTTAACAGTAAAACTTGTGTCCCTTCCATAATTTCCACTTGGTGAAAGTTTTGTTACAATTTACACACTTGTATTGCCTTTCCGCCTTTTTCTTCTCTTGTTTACTGGTGTCCGCCACCTGTAATTAAAGGTTGTTGCAAATTTTTTCCGTGTTGTACATTGTGACTTGGAAAAAGTGGGGCTCTGCATGTTTTATCTAATTTTTTTTGGAAGCACGCATGAAATTCACATGACATAAACCTAATATATGTACTTAGCCTGGCTGTAAGATAAAGACTCAGGTACACGAAACTATCAACCTTTAATGTTCCACAGTGGGTACAGCTAAAGGAATAGAATTTATGTGCACACTAAAAACACCTGATACCTTCACTTAATAATGTTGAAGTCGGCACCAAGACTTTACAGGCTGTTAAGCAAAATACATTTTTGAAAGCTAGGGGTACTGGCGTCCTTTTCTAAGTAGCTCCACTTCCAAAATGAGCATGTAAGTAAAATATGTACTGGTTTACAGTTCGCAGTTCAATCGAATTTGATACACAATTTCCAGACCACGCACTCACAAAATACTTTTTCCCTGAAAAATGTAAAAATGAGTATTTTTGAAAGAAATTGCCTAATTTTCACTCAAAAGACAAATTTTCATCCCTTTTGCTCATTTTCACAGTCAAATTCACGAGATCATGTGCTTTTTTGCCTATTTTCAGTTATTTTGGGCTTATATGTGCTCATATGCCCATTTTTGGTTATTTTTCCAAGTGTTTAGCTTTTTTCTGCTATAGACGTACTTTCGAAAAGTATATGTAAAAGTGAGTACAGGTACTTTTTCAGAGGAAACATAACCGTATTTGCTCAGTACTCGAGTATACCTACATATTTTTGAGTAAACGTAAATACGTTTTAACAACTATATGCTATGTTTCCAACTCAAGACAAATAAGTGCAAGTGCAGAGTCTCAAATCTGCAAAGTATCACAATGAATCAAACACCCCCTTACCTCCACCCGTGATATTGACGCTTTGCTGCCGACACCAATTTTTGATTTCCTTCTTTCCTTGAAATCCAGGGCTCTCCAGTGGGATAAAGGGTGACATATTGATTTGTGAATATCCATTAACAGTTCATCATTGACGACGTTCAAGCAAAATTCACACGTGATTTCCATGTTTAGCTTTCCTGTATATAATCCTGAAATTGAAAGACTACGTTGTAGTGTGAGAAATGAATTTGGGCCGAAATACCTATTTACATTCACACAGTGAATAAATACCGTATTTACTCGGACATTCTATCTACTGAATTATTTTTTCATCATTTTTGCTGGGCGACTGACTATTCAAGTAGGGGAGTCATTATTTCTTGCTTAACTTCATGGATTGTTTTTTTATGATATGTGCAGTATTTTTCTACTATCAGTGGGTGGGGGGGGGGGAGAATTATTCAAGTGATATAATTATTTTTCCCATATCGTCTAACAGGGAAGAATTATCCATGGGGGATTATACGAGTAAAAACGGTATCTACACATTAACGGGTACAGTAAACATCTTACTGATGGCTACTGCAGTGCGCCACCTAACATGCAAAGGAAAAGGTACAAATGCAACATGATTCACGAAAATGCGCCATGGATCATTGCATCTGCACAGTGCATAACTGTGTAAAAGGAATCAGAATTATTGACATTCATCATGACCCGCACCCGATTAACATCTGCACCTGAAACCGATCGATACAATCGGAAATATTCTGGAGCTAGTTCAAAGTTTTCCATGTAAGGAATCGAGAACAAGGGGAAAATTAGTTGTAAAATGTCAAGTTTACATCAGCGTGTCAGTACAAAAACGTGGGCTGAATTGTTTTACCTATTTAAAGCGTCAATCTTATATTTTTCATTTGGAAATGTTTATATTTAACACGCGGGCAGACATAACCGAAAAAAATGGTAGCCTTGAAAAACACTATTGGAAACAATCTTTATCAGGCAATCTTAACAGACACGTTTTTCAAAAGGAGGTTCTATCTTATCGTATTCTGAATCTTTTCGTCTGTATTTACCTGAAAAAAACATGAGCGAAATAGGATTGTAAAAAATAGGAAAACTCATCAATTGCGTGACAACAAACGCAAAAAATGCATGGCGGCCTAGACGACGTCTGCCACATTCAAAGAGAGACCAAACCAAATGTTAAAAAACGCAGAATCTTAAAAGCGAAAAAAAGCGAGCTGTAAAATCCCGTCTGGAAGCGTGGGGATTAAATTCGAGCTAAAAAATTCAGACATTTCCCAATTACAACACAGACATTCACAGTGAAAGGTAGCTCTCTGACAACTCTCCTACAACTCGCTTCCAACTAGCTGACAATGATTTGTTTACTGTTGGCAGCGAGTTGGAACATAGTTGTCAGCGAGTGGCAGCGAGTTGGAACACAGTTGTCAGCGAGTGGCAGAAAGTTGGGGTGCATTTTCCCAGCAACTGCACAGCTGGCAGCGAGTTGTCAGCAAGTTGAATGTAATTTGCACCACGTGCACTTTATGGAAGTGTGTACAAATCGTTTTGACCCATAAAATGTATAATCAAACAAGAGTGCAGAAAATGAGAAGAAAGGGTCACATTCTGATTGGTATTGTACTGCTGTGAGAAGTCCACACTTTCTACACTGAGGACATTTGTATAGTCATTTTTCCAGTTGTTATTCTCAATTTAGTCATTTGACATGATTTTTTGCTTTATCATTATGCATTTTATGTTTCCTCATTGTCTCAATTTTTACCAACCTTTGCATTATATTGCATGTGTTTTACCATAATATTTCATCACCACCTTGTGAAAAGTGTTTTGGGTCAAATGAAGGCTGGAAATGTTTATTTTGGCAGCAAGTTGTCAGCCAGCTACCACATGCACCAAGTAAATATGTCAGCGAGTTGTCAACAAGCTGCATTTTGTTTGTCAGCGAGCTGGCTCTATTTTTAGGCTTTGGCAAGCGAGTTGTCACCTAGTTGTCAGAGAGATACCTTTCACTGTGATTTTCAATGTCATTCAACTCAATAGGATAGACATTCTTGATAAACGTTGCATTGTTGTAATGAAGTGCCAGAATGGTTTAAAATTGGCAAACGGAATCGGAATATAGTGGTGGGAAAGGACAAGAAAAAATGGCGAAACCATTGTAATATTATTTGTGTAAATATTGGCAAAAATGTAACAAAATGTAGGTAAATAGATATGTGGGTAGGTACCGTATTTCCTCGAAATACCCCCCTCGTTTGACCCCCCCCCCTCTCGAGACCACTATGAAACAATCACCCCCCTCGAAATACCCCCCCCCCCCAGATTGAGTGTAAAGAGAATGTACATGACAAATACTGCAGTTTGTGTTCTGCGTGGCGCAGAACACACGTTAAAACAATGTCGTCGAAATCACGTTAGAACAGTGTTTATACCATCTACGTACTACTATTAGTCTACAGGAGTCTATACATGTCAGTTATTGATGCATTTTTCTACCCCAGTGTACATCACAGACGACGATTTTGTACTAGGATTTGAAAAAATTTCTGGTGAAAAAATACCCCATCCCCATCGAAATACCCCCCCCCCCTCTCGGGACCACTATGAAGCAATCACCCACCGGGGGTATTTCAAGGAAATACGGTAGATACATTTTGAGAAAATGACCTCCTGGTTCACCGGATTGCGCTATAATATTTACACCTGACTGCCATATCACATTAATTTATTAAGTCCGCAGTTAGTGTGTTATGTTTGTACTAGTGATGGAAAAGCGCAAGAAAAAAGGGCGACAAAAGGGCGGTCCAGACATTCAAAGAAAGAGCACTTGGTGCCACGAGCACCACATGAAAAGGACACCAAGAGGCAGTGACACCATGGCACAGTGCCCTTTGGCATCCTCAAACAGTGGCATAGCCAGGATTTTTGAGCGGGGGCGGGTTGTTTACAGAGCCCTAAAATTTGACCCCTGCAGTAGGGAACTTGCACCATGGCCAGAGATATTTATGTGTTGGGCTAAAATAAAAAAAATTGGGCCCTTCATTCAGATGGGTTATGGTAAATTTCAATTATAAATGTGTACAGTTCAGAGGAACCATTACAGTAGCACATATACTGTATTTCCTCAAAATACCCCCCAAGGGGTGATTGTTTCATAGTGGTCCTGAGAGGGGGGGGGGTTAACGAGGGGGGGTATTTCGAGGGGGGGGGGTTATTATTTCACAAGAAATTTTTTTTAAATCCCAGTACGAAATTCTCGTCTGAAACGTACGCAGACGTCGAAAAATACAACAAAAACTGCCATTTATAAGGTTATGTAGACTAATATTAGTACGTAGATGGTATAAACACTGTTCTAACGTGATTCCGACATTGTTTTAACGTGTGTTCTGCACTACGCAGAACACAAACTGCAGTATTTGTCATGTACATTCTCTTTACACTCAATCTGGGGGGGGGTATTTCGAGGGGGGGGATTTCGAGGAAATACGGTAAATATGCATGAAACCATTTTTCCATTTAAAAGAAGAGCGCCAGGCGCCAATGGTGCCACAGAAAAAGGATACAAAGCGCATTGGCGTCATTCCAGCACTAGTTTGTGCACAATTTTTTTTGTGTAAAAACAACACATTCAAAGGAGGTGTCAACGAATTTTTTTGATTTGAAATTGCTTTGATGAATCTTTGAAAGTTTGTGAATGTTAACCAAATCGGTATACTTTTCACACTAGATTACAGGCACTTACAGAAAGACAGTTTCCAACAACTGCAAAAAACAAGCCACAGCATTTTAGCATTTTTTTAGCGCAGAGAAATGTTTCATCTTTTCTGTAGTGGTATATATTTATACAATTTGTTGTTGCAGCATTTCGTTAAAAAACTGGGGTGCGTCAAAGCGTATGTAACTTTTCAGCAGGAAATATCAAATACCTATTTTATTCAAGACATTGTACTTCTTATATCACAATGGAATTTTTTAAATACATTCACAAGTGTCACAAAGCCAACTGTAAAAAATGCCTGGAACAGGCCAGCAATTTATTATACAGCATGCGGCGTGCAAGAAAAAGCCTTGAAATTTTGAATGAAAAACTGACACAGCCAACGCATGGCTCCATACGTTTTAGAACACATCTAATTTGGTATAAACCGAAAACGTGAATTGTGATAAGAGCCTAGGGAGAGCGCCAACATGATAAGAATATATAAGCTGCCACTAATAAAACCAGCTGATACATAAATGAATACCTACTTAATTATTAAATTTACAAATGATACGAACAATTTTTTTTATAGGGCACTCCCAGACAACTAAAATTGTCCTTGGGAGGCCTTGCAAAATGTCAAACATCATGCAAAGTGCGAAATTTCATGTAAAATGCCCAGTAATTGACACTATTTACTTTCATTTTTTAATCCGGTCACTTAGGTAAAATTTTTCATAACATTTTACCACAGTTGTTAAAATACCGGTATTTTTGGAAAGCGTAAGCGTACGCGTAAATACACTTTCAAAATTTTGAATATGGATACTAAAAGCGTAAGGTATTTTTTAAATACCTGGGAAAGCGTAAATAAAAGCGTAAGCGTAAAAATGTTTAAGAGGCTTTTTGCTTAGTGAATTCTTTCCAAATCAAGCCCTCAGCAACATTTTTCGGATGTCCACTTACATAGTAGTCTGCCCTCATAATGTTGTTAGGCAATTCATCGGCAGCGACACTCAAGACATCTTCTAACTTGGGAGTTAGTACTGTCGACAGCGATAAAATCGTTGCCGGAATCAATTTTCAGCCCCAAAATTTCTAATCTGAAGTCACGATTTTGCTCTACGACACAGTATCTACAAGACATTCATATTGCGACACAATTTGTACATGTGCCACTATTTCCAATGCATTACTGCACACACACAGTCATTTTTTTCTGGTACGCGATTTCGTTCACACCCTTTTTTGTGGTTTTACACTTTTTCAAAAGTGTAAAACTGAACCATGTGAATAGCTTTTTTACGCTTGTAGTACCCGGGTATTTTGGCCGGGAAAGCGTAAAAAAGCGTACGGGTATTTTATGAAAGCGTAAGCGTAAGCGTAAGTATAAATACCCATTTACCCGGGTATTTCGGGTAAGCGTAAATACGCTTTCGCAACTCTGCATTTTACACGACTTTTGCATTTGCATGGCATTTTACAGGGTACGGGAGTGGCACCAGTTACCCGCGCACCCACGTGAAATAATTATTTTTAAGTCAGCAACATTTATTTCGCCCTCTGATGACTTTTGTTGACCGGTTAATCTGACATTTTTAAGCATTAAATTCAATTCAATCGATGCCTTCATGAAAATGGATGGTTGAGTGGTGGAATCAATATTTTTCTGGATTGTAAAAACACTCACAGAAAACCATCGAAATGAATCCAGATTTTCATAAACAAACGCATGAATTTGTATGGGATAAGAGACATCAGTCATAATCATTTAAGGCAAGGGAAGAACTGTTGATATTTATTTACGTCAATATCGCTTTAATAATTGAGCTTAAACAATCGTTGGACCACCGCCAATTCACATGATACCCACAGTTGTACCCGGCGAAAGTCAATTGGCGGTGACAAAAAAATTAAACCGATTTTTTACAAATATCGGCGTTTAATTTGATGTAAATCGATCTATCAATCGGTTTTACGCTCTCAATTGTTTTCGAAATTGCTTTAGCGAGAAATTGGTACCAATATTGCCGAACGAAATAAAATCGAATCGCTGATGACGCATAAAAATAAAAATGGTGTCAGTCGTTTCGGGTGTCGATTTCTTGCAGTTTTTAATTGCATTCCAGAAGATCATGGGAGCAACACATTGATCCTATTACTTTAAAGTGCAACTTCGCGCATTACTGTTGCTTAAAGAGATGTTGCTCCGTCACTTTTGATTATGATGCGCTTTGAAAAGTCCATTTTACCCACATGTGCCCGGTCATTTTCCGGAAATCTGAACAATGCATTTCTGGAAAAATCCCCGGCGCGGCGCCGTAAATTTTTCATCAATTGTTCCAAAACTTTCCTTCAAACTTCATCCAAACCACTCAATTTGCAGGTTCGCACTGGGCGAATGCTACACTTTGTACAAAGGTGTGGTTGCAAGTCGTCCTGGGGCGAGTGATACGACTTCCTTGTTCCAGCGGCTACAAAAAATCCATTTATTTTCGCTATGGCGCTTTGGCAGAATGAGGGCATGCAAGCCCTCATACCAATCGTCAATCAGTTGCAGGTATTTTTGGGTTTTGGGTGTCAGTTTTCTGAACTAAATAGCGTGCGTCGTTGTGAGTTGTTTGTAGTTCTCGTGCGCTGTTTTTGGCACTCCGCCAAATCTACTTTGTTATCCGATTTCTGTATCACAAATTTATTCAATACATGCGGGCCAATTGAATAATTAATCCAGTACTCGGCCTGTTTTATGGCCAGCTTTACTGCGTTGTGCATCCACTGCTTTACACTATAAGGTTTCATTGATGCTAGCTAGTACTTGGGCTGTTCGTAGTGTAGTGACACAGTTCTGTGTAGTCTGTGTCAGAATGCTGGAGCCAGGTGAATGCAATAATTTACTAGTGTTGGTAGCTTAGGTGTTTTTTTGTGTGAAATTAAAGCTTTTTAGCGCGTACCCAGACAGACCCCAGAGAATATCCCTGGTGTGAACGAAAAGCTGACAGTGTGTCGTTAATGAAGCACCTGCCACTATTTCACTTTTTTATTTACAGCATTTGAAAATTGAAAGCATCTGAACACAAGTTGCCTTCATTTCCAGTGTTTTTTTCTTCACTTGACCTGTTTGCCATTTGTGCCAAATAGGTACATCAATAAGTTTTTTGAAATGAATAGGTGAGTCGTGTTCAAAAATCGTTTGTATGAACGTTCCAAAAATGGGTCAAATAAAAAAAATTTATGGAAGTGGATATAACTCATCAGTCAACAAATTATACTGCCAAATTTTCAAAATCTGCCACATCATTAAGTGTTTTTGTATAAAAATCAGTCAATCAATAAAAATCTGAGGTAAGTGCAAATCCTTTATGATCACAGCACCGCTTAAGCCACGTTTACACTGCATTTTCTGTTGACAAAGAAGAAGTGAAAAAGTTTCATAATTCCGGAATAAAGTTCCACATCTGCAACAAAAAGCAGTGATGTATAGTTACTAGTTTAGTGTACACACATGGCAATTTGCCAAAATCACCCCCCCCCCCCACCCCCGCAGGATGCGTTCAGCCAGCTGGGCGTGTCGCTGTCCATGGACCTGCCGCAGATCGGCGTGGTGGGCGGTCAGAGCGCAGGGAAGTCTTCCGTGCTCGAGGCTTTTGTTGGGAAGTTGGTGGGGGGGGGGGGGAGAATTTGTAGAGAGATACAAAATTTTGGGGTTATTTTGGTTTTTGGGGAGGGGGTGGCTATTTGATAGTCTTCCTTTGTGCAGTCGGATTTTTTGGGTCATTTTTCGCGTGATTTTCATGTAATCACAGCCAGTGTATTGTGGACACCATAAATTTTTTGGTGTTGGTCTGATCGTTTTTATCTTATTTTTTTGAGTGGTTAGCTTTTTTCCTTCCGCTTTTGCTGTTATTTATTGAAGCTTTGTAGCGAATATCGAGTTTCAGAAAAAAATATATCGAACATCCATATCGAAAAGTGTTATCGTTCGAACCCTAAAGCTTAGCCTTCCCGGGTGTTGTTCTGAGTGGTATCAGAATCTCTGGGATCTCGGTAGCATGAACTCTGGACATCTATCGAAGTTTTGTGTGGCGACGATGGAAATTTTGTGTCGATAGACTCCTCTGTGCACGTGCTTAAATACTGTCTTTGCTTAAATACCGTCTTTGCTCGAATAATTCCCCTGGGGCATTATTTTTTCGTCAGACTTTTGAGGGGGGGGGGTATTCAAAGGGAGGAATTATTATTTCAGAATTTTTTGAGTATTTCTATCAAGTCATTTCACCAAGTGTGTATTATTCTAAATAACATGCCATTTTTGTTAAAATTCGACAAAACAACTTGATCATAATGCGCTAAGGGGGGATTATTCGAACGGGGAATAATTTTTCCTCACTCATCTAACATAGGGGAATTATGCAAGCAAATACGGTACCTAAATACCACATAGTCTAGACTACCTGTAAATACCCGACCACAAGCACCATAAATAATCATCTCATCTCAAGCCCAACAGTAGCCAGCTGGCTTCTCAACGAGCATTTTGCATCCATTTTCTTCAGCTGGGGGAGTGTGCTACGATGCGATGTCATGCCGCTTGTGCAATGCTGGATCAATGCACATGCGGCGCTGCGTTGCTCATTCGTATACGTACGGGTCAGGCCTATTATGCATGTAGACCCATTACGCATCTACATCCATTATAGACACATTATACCCGCAGGGGTAAGAGAGGGGTGGGTTCCCCACCCCTAACTGCCCAGCTATCTATCTATACCAGAGGCAATTTTTTAGGTTACTTTTCCCTGAACAGAACCCCCCCCCCCTAAGCAAATTGCCTAGCTATCTGGGTCGCTTTTGAGCAATTTTACCCTAATTTTCACTCAAAGTCGCTAATTTTCATACTTTTTATAGATTTTCACCTTTCAAATCACTAGGTCAAGTGTTTTATTGCAAATTTTCAGCATGCCGGGTATAGTTAAATGCGTTCTGGTTCTGGATGCATGATGGGTTTACATGCGTAATGGCGCAGCGCCATGCGTACTCGTAGTCGTGTGTGCTGTTTTTGTGTGGTTTGGACACTTTGTAGTGCTTGGGGCGGGTTTTGGTGGCCTTACTTTTTTGAAACGGTTGTGTTGTCTGTAGCTGTGTATTTTTGATGGGATGCCAAAAATGGTCATTGGGCCGCTTAATTTCAGTGGGGAACACAAGATCATTGTTTACATGATAGGCGGTTTTTGATGCAAATCAATGAAAATAATGCGTGGAGATTTTCGGAAACTTATGGCTGGCTTACGTAATTATTCTCTGGGCTTTATGTTAGCCTGTTTTGGCATTTGTGTAAATATTTACAACACTTTACTGTGTTGATTCATTTTTATGTGAATCATTCACACTGCACTAAGATACCTCAGATTGAAAATAATGGACGAGCGGAATAGAAATCTGTCACTACTTCAATCCTATTTTTGCACAATGGAGTATTGTTCGACAAAAATTGGAAAAATGAGAACAGATAATACGTTTTTTTTCTGTTTTCAGCCGCACATTTTATTCACAGCATGAAATTTAGACAAATATATCGCGTCGTTTGGTGTGATATGTATTTGTCAACCATGCTTTTTGTTTCGGTTAGTGCGTGCGGTTTTCATCATTATTCCATGGAAAATGTCGCCTTTATTCGGCACATACTCCACTCCATAGTACATATTGAAATACATACAGTGAATAGTTGAATACTACATAGAATACCATCGAGTATTCACGCACGGCTGTACTCCCGCACAAATGCGTGCATGCGTTATCCCGTTCAGCTGTGGAGCATAGTTGGTTATACGTATTTACGTTTACTCAAAAAGTACGTATACTCGAGTACTGAGTAAATACGTTTACGTTTACTTTGGAAAAAGTACCTGTACTCGCTTTTACGTATACTTTTTAAAAGTACTCGAGTACAGAAAACGTATTTCAGATAGGCTTTGTTATAGGCTTTTTCAAGGCATAGATGGGGAAGAAAGGATAAAAAATGAAAAATAGGAAAAAATTGCTGAAAATATGCACAAAACACACGAACTAATGAAATTGAAAGTAAAAATTGTCAAAAAGGTATGAAAATTAGTGATTTTGTAGAAAATTGGGGCAAAATTCCAAAAAAACTTCTCACTTTTACGTTTTCTAGGGGGAAAAGTAGTATACTCATGTTTACTCATGAGTAAAAGTAAAAAAATTACTTAACGTTTTCTGCACTCAAGGGGGTGGATAAAAAATAAATACTTTATGTTTACGTATACTTTGAAAAAAGTTCGGTACTTATAACAACTCTGCTGTGGAGTGCGTGCACCCGGTACCCGGTGCCCACCCGCATGTTGATAAGTTTCCCTCACAAGAACTTCTAGTCTCTCAAAATTCCACCATTTCAATGCCTAGATTTAGACAGGAATCTCCCAAACAATCCAGCCATTTAATTTGGGCCACCGTGTATTTCTGTGCCGCACTGTATGCTTGACTGGCCTGGGCGGCGTGCGCTAGCGTCGCTGTAAGTTGGGGGCTGCTGCAGCACACTCGTTTTATCGTTTCAGGGGGCCTATTTTAGCTGAGAGAGCCCTGTCTACGTCTGGCTCAATCGGAAGTGGATGCCTACGTCTTTATATATGCGAGAAGAATTTGAGGCTATGGTTCATTTGAGTTTGCCGCGTGTGCGCCAATCTTTTATGATTTGCCGCACTGCGTGCTTCGGATGAACTTTCGATGGAAATTAGCAGTTTTGTGGGTTGTGCGGTTGAAAAAAATCAATATTTTTTCAAGCTTTTCGTGAATGCGGTTTGGTACCGGGGGTCTGAATTCAATTCAATCACATACCTGAGGGTTGGAAATTATACGGTGCGGCGCTAATACAATGTACACACGCACTTCACTGTTTACCTTATTTCAGCGCGTTTACGTACATGCGGTAAATACTGAAAATCAGCGTCTATGCAATTCAATGTTGGGTTTGTAACCAACATACGGGATGTTGATTTACGCATTTTCTATTGAATCTTGTTACCTAAATGTATGGAGCACATTTTAGTGCCACTGGTAACTATTTGAAGGAGGGGGTAATGCTTTTTTCAAAGCATTTCTGAACGAAAATAACGACTAAATTTCGGACAAATTCGATGCATTGTTACAATTTTGCATGGTACTGAAAATTTATGGAAAAACACGAGTTTCACATCAAAAGTGCACAAGTCCATTTAAGGCCACTGGAGTCATCTAGAAAGTGCACAAGTATTTTCAAACGTGGATATATTCTGAAGAACCAGTCAGAATCCTCATACAAAATCGCGGTTTCATTCCAAAAGTGCATCCATGCATTTTCAGGATTTCAAGGTGAAAGTGCACAAATCCATTTAAAAAAATTCACGTTAAAAGTGCACAAGTCCACAAAGTGATTGCATGGCAAAGTATACTTATAGTCCTGGCGTCGCTTGGGTCAGTATCGATTGTCTTTCGTATTTTTTCGACACGCCGCGCGCCATTTACATTTGCACGTTCGAGGGGTCAGAGCGGTAAGCATCAAAGGTGCCGATTTGCGACTAGAACCGACTCCGACTAGTGTGTGGCGAGTGTGACAGAGTGCACTAATGAATTGCCACACACACTAGTTGACATCGACAGCAGATGTCAACTGGTTCCCACCCCAATTAAAAGCTTGCTCACGAGCCGACAAGCGACGTTCAAGTGAAAGTGTTGTGGTCTGTGCAAAACGCAGAAAAATTATTGCGGTATGTGCAATGTATACGGCCGGCATGAAGTAATATGTATACGATGCGTATTGTTATTCGCTAGCAAGCTTTGAATTGGGATGGGAACCAGTTGACATCTGTTGTCGATGTCAACTAGTGTGCGCGGGGTCAGTATTGGCAAAATCTTGAAAAATTGGAAAAATATTTATAATTTGGTAAAAATTTATAGGGAAACACAATTGAACCCATCTGTTTTGAACACATTTGAGTTTACCGGAGCGAGGAGTCTGTCAATTAATGCTGATGGTTTAATTATATTTTCTCAAATCACCCGTTTTTTTCAATACAGTACAGACATCACACTTAGTATGACAGTGAAAGCGAGTGCGCAATATTCTTTATCGGCGGACATCATAATTCCCCCGACATAATCCCCCAGATTAGCACGCTGTGTGATGAAGCCACCGAAGTCAGCGTCTTCTACCACCGAATCCGGCTGCTTCAAGACCGTAGTGAGAAACGGCCTTTAGAGTGGTTGATTTCCCGTTGTAGCCGAACGTCCACTTGTCGACAGCCAAGTTGAGTTTATTTCGTGGTTGCGTGTTGAAAAGGGGTTTCGAGATTGTTTCAGGTACTTTATTTTTGATCAGATACAGCGTGTTACAAAAGCGCAAAGCCTAGCGAGCTTCCTAGTCGAAGTTTCTATCGCTAGCTTATTTTGTTCACTTGGGGTGGGTCCGCAGACTGAAGTAAAAACTCTCAAAGTAGCTAAGACACGGAAATCACGTATAGAAAAACAGCTACAGTAATTTCCTAATACAAATGCACAAATAAGACATAAATGCAACAAATAAACACATCTAGCCGAAACAGTTGCCTTATACTGCGCGTGCATACATTCAAATAATTATGGTAAAGAAATACCAAGTACAAATTGGGCTAATAGAAAACTATTAATCTTGAGAGGCGCGAAGTCGGCAAACTCGGCTGATTTACTAATTTGCTTCAATTTGTCAGAAAACATTGACGCACATTGGAACTAATAAAATAGGGTTTGAAAACTGTAAATAGTAGTGTAAATGTTCCTAATGACGTAAATAGAATAAGGTATATTCAACATGATAATAATAATCACTTCCTGGAAACGTATGTTGAATAATCTAGTAAAATTGGGACTTATTCGAGGTAAATGGGTATTGTAGTTGAGCAGAGTCTTTAATATATTTGATTGAGCGGGGTATTATAATTATTAAGTAAATATAAATAGTTGTGAGCGGGGTTATGACAATTATACCTATGCGAAGGGCTTTGTACAGTAAATGCTAGTTGCACGCAGGGCACCATTTCTCTATTAGGACGCTGGCCTAGATAATTACGCAGCACGTAAATATTTACAAGATTTGACTTTTGTAAACTGCAAGTAAACTATGCAAATGTATATATAATCATGATCAGAAAATTACGGCGAGTTGAATGAGCCTAATTTTATATTAATACACCTAATAATAACATATTTGACCTTTAAACCTAAACATTCCACATAAACCTATCAATAACTTATAGAACACTTTCCTAATCGAATATTCTCCATGGTAAATAATATAGTGCAGGAAATACAATTTGCGTGGTAAACAAATATAGTGCATAAAAGTAAAATAGTGCAAATAAGTAAATGTGCGAATATGAGCCTAATTATCAATTCTCTGTATTTCTTTATCCATCCATTTTGCCACGGTCAGCACACTCCGGGCGGAAGAATTGCTGCACCCCGTTGTTGCAGCAACGTCACATGCTGGTGGTGGTGGGCGCCAAAGTGATGAGTGGCGTTTCCACAGTCGCCTCGGTGGTGAACGTGGTCGTGCGCGAAGTCGTGGGCATGCGTGAAGTTGCAGGTCCGGTTGTTGGTGATGCTAACGCCGACCTAGCCTGATGATGAAGCAGGTAGTTGCCCGTGTCGCTTCCTGCGCGTTCGCGTGAGGTGAATTTGCGGATATCGGGCATGTGAACACTGTCTCTGTTCCTGGCTCTGACTTGTCCCTCATCAGCTGAACTTTCATCTGGCTGAACGTATGCTGATAGTGACTTTGCCATTCTGTCCTCGGTTTCTGCTCTCCTGGCAAATCTGACAGACTGTGTTGAGTTGGATCTGGCTCTCCTCTTGATTGCTGGTCTCAACTCTGTCTTGCGCACTTTCCTTTGTGGATAATTGGTCTCTTTCTGAGTTGATTTCTTGATAGTATATCTGATGGCTCTGAAGCATAGCCATATGCATTTGAACGGACACACTATGCATTTCCATATGCATGTGTATACACATGGTGGAATCACTGGTTTCCCTGTGGCAATTCTCCAATTGTACCACAGGTATCCTGCAGCTACAATTCCGGCTATCAGGATTGTGATCCCCAGCAGCATTGCGATTGTGTTGATGATCACTTGAAAGGGTCCTTTCAACATTCCTCCCATAAAGTTGGTGTACCCTTTTGACACTCCAGATATATAGTGACCATATGCTTTGCCAATTCCTGCTGCTGTCTGTCCAATTCCAGTTCCAATGCCTTCTATTGAATTTCGGATCACTCTGGGATCCAATGACATATCTGCTGTGTAATCGATCAACTGGTTCTGCACATGTTCCAAATTCTGTAGTCTCTGAATCTGGCCTCTGACATCCATGAAATTGGTCGCTCTGTTGACAATGTTGGTGAACAGGTGAGGCGCGTCAAACGTGAAGGCCTGCCACTGTCCTTTCCATGTCATTTCAATTGGCGTCTCTGTGACATGCACCATTCCATGTGCGGACTTCCACTGTCCATGCTCATTTCTGTACAGGTGCGGTGTGGTGTGGCTGCAGTCCTCTTCTGGTGATTTCTCCACCAAGTCTCTGCTGCCTGGGCTCTTGAACCACAAGGGCCCATCTTTGTCTAATCTCATTGGTGTGTATTTGTAGCATGTCTCTCCCACTTTTCCTGTTTGATAAATCATGTATGGCTGCACTTCCTTGCATTCCCAAAACATAATTGCTTCTCCAGCCCATTCTGCATGAACATCCTGTCTTCCCAGCATGGCTCGAATCCCCAGTGTTGGATCGATGCGGAAAAGCTGAGTCAACATGTCCAGCTGGTTCTTGCGAAGTTGACATAACTGATGCCATACAATCGCAAATTGTGCCTGAGTCATCTCTCTGACCACATGTTGCAGGAACTGAAACTTGGAGTTTCTGTCGTCCAATCTGGCATACAATGTTCCACTGATTGTTGATTCTCTTGCCTCCACTATTTTTCCTGGCATTGCCCATTCCACAGGCACATCTTCTCTTCTGTCAAACTGGATGAATACACCTCCTTGATCGGTGTAGTATGTGTCTCCTGGAACACATTCTGAGCCAATTGGCCTCTTTGTCTTGTTGCTGTGGGAGTATGCTGCTTGCAATTTTGACACAATAATTGTCTGGCCAGATATCTCTGATTTGAATCTGCCAATTCTATCATATGCACATTGATGCTTGAAGTTCTCCGTGTCCCACACTGTGATTCCATAGTTGTGGTCTCTGCAATGTCCCATCATGGCTCTGCACTGGCTGAAATCTTGCAAGTCGCTGATTACAGTCTTTCCATCAAGTGAAGCCACGGTTCCTTCTTCCATGTAGAAGTTACTGACGACATTCTCTTTGTCATGACAACACCATGAATATTCCACATTCAAGGTTTGATTGGTTGTCCACACTCTGGGCTCCATTTCCACCAAAGGTGTTCCTCTGAACATCTTGTGAATTCTTGCATAGTTACAGGCTACCACGCCAACTTGCTGGTATTTCTCAAAATTGCCTGTAATGCCTTTCGCTCCCCAGAAACTGGTGTGTGTGATGATTTCTTTGATTCTGATGTAGCATCTGTATGCTTTCTCTTTCTGTGGAATCTGTCTCTGTGCGTAAAGTGTAACTTTCATCGCCTTGACAAAATTCCTTGGTGGGATATGGCATTGCACTTCTTCAGGAACTGTAAGCGCATGTCCATGCCTTCCACTGGTGCAAATCTGATACTTCTGGCTTTGTGAACTGATCACCTGTTCCACAGGATGATCCTTGATTGCATCTTTGAATCTCTCATAAGTCTGCATCTCTCTGACAGATTTTGGTGGCCATTCTGAAGGCAAAGGCGGCAATCCGTGATGCGCTGCCAATGATGGTGGCCTTACTGTCGAGGTTTCTAGAACGTATGTTCTGGAAAATACTTCGCTGTAAGCTTTGCCGGCTTCTCTCAGCGTTGCTGACTCTGACATGCCTGTCAGCATCAACACCATGCACAACATTCCAATCACCAGACTGCTGGTGGTTGCTGTGGCTTTCCCTGTTGCACTTCTCAGGACTCTATCCGATGCTGAGTTCCTCTGAGCAGGGTTTGGTACAGAGTCTCTGTTCGAGCTCTGATTTCCGACATGTTTCTGGACAATTGCTGGATCCAGTAAATCCACTTTGACTGTCACTGCTGTCTCTGGTATATCCATTGTCTTTGAATTGATTTCCAGCGGATACAATTGATTGAGTGGTCTGCTGACCACATTTCTGTTGGCAGTTCTGACTTTTGCTGAGCGAATCTGTCCATCTTTGCTGGATTCTAACTGCTCGATGCGACCCATCCTCCATGCACCTCTGGGCATGTTCTCTTCATAAATCAGCACAACTTCATTCACTTTGGGTTCTTGAGTCGCTGTCAATCTGCCATGTCTGTGTGTCACCTGAGTCCTTTCCCTCAAGCTCGGGATATACTCTTGATGCCACAAGTCCCAGAACTTATCCAAAGTTTGCTGGGTTGTCTCCCAATATTTCTGCAGTTTCGCTGCGTTATCCATTCTGGGCACAAATTCTCCATCTTTGTCTGCGTCAAACTGTGGTGCTCCAATCTGGCCTTCCCCTGTCAGGAAGTCTTTTGGCGTCAGCACTCTGAGGCTCTTTACATCACCATAGATGTAAGAGATTGGCCTGCTGTTGATCACTGCTTCGACTTCTGGCAGAAGTGTCAACAATTCTTGCAGGGTTAACATTCTGTGCCCCACAGCTGCCTTGAAATGTTTCTTGGTGATACCCACCATTCTCTCATAGACTCCTCCCTGCCATGGTGCCATAGGAGTAGTCATGTTCCACTGGATTTGTTGCTGTGAGCAGTAAGTCTGTATTGCTCCACTTTTGACCATTTCTGACCATTCCTTTCCAGTATTGATGGCCTTGTCAGTGCTTGTGCTGAGCACTTTCTCTGTCAATTTGAATTGTGTCGCATTGTCTGAGATAACTGCTTCAGGCTTTCCACGCCTGGCGATGAATCTCCTGACTGCGTTCAGGAATTCCTGTGCTGTCATGTCCAGCACACTTTCCAGGTGAACTGCACGTGTCACCATGCATGTGAACAAACAAATCCACATTTTCTTGTGATCTTTGTCCACTTTATACCAAACTGGTCCTAAATAATCCAAGCCCGTGTACTGGAACGGTCTGGCTCTCTGAACTCTGGTTTCTGGCAAATCTGGCATTGGTGGAAGCTGGTACGGCTTCGCTCCCAATTTCTTACAGGTTGGGCAGGTTCTCGTCACATTGTAGATTACCCGTCTACCCTGTGTAATCCAGTACTTTTGTCTGATTGCTGCCAATGTGTGTTGCACTCCTGCGTGCATCAACTTTTCATGCTGGTCTCTGACGATCAGCTGAGTCACTGTAGCCATTGCTGGCAACAGTATAAGTGGCACTGTGACCTCCTGTGGGTCTGTATGCTCCATTCTGCCGTGGCACTTCAGGATTCCATCCTGATGCATTTGCACATTGAGCCATTTGATCAACTGCTGGTCTGCAGCTGCTTTCTTACCATCCTGGCTGCCTTTGCTATGGCCTGTTGCCAGAATCTCTGCCACTCCTTTGTAATGATTCTGTTGCGTCACTTTGATCCAATATTTCAACGCAATCTCTCTCTCTTCAATACTGATAATTCCCTGTGGTTTCATTGTACCACAGATACTTTCCATGATTTCTGACAGTCCACTCTGACTGCCATTTCTGCTGCGCTTTTTGTGCATCTGTCGCACAAATCTCATCACGTATACTGTTGCATCCAGTAACTTTGTCAGTGATGAGAATCTCTGAATCTCAATTCCCAATGGGTTGCTTTGCTTGCTTTCATCAGCTTGCACATTGCTGGCATCTGGGTCACTGACCACTTGCTGTGTGGCGCCCAGGTAAATTGGACTGGCTTTTGGGAACTTGAGCTCTTCTCTCTTAATTTCTGCCATTACTTCTGGCGTGACTGGCTCCACTTTCGGCTCTGGCCACTCTCCAGTCATTAGCCATTCTGGCCCTTTCCACCACAGGTTACTGCCTTCCAACTCTGACATATTCATGCCTCTTGTGGCCATGTCAGCTGGGTTCTCCAGTCCTGCGATGTGTCTGATGTGCATGTTCTCTGTCTCACTCTGAACTTTCTTGATTTCATCCAATCTGTTCTTGACAAAACATGCCAGTGGCTTCGCTGTTGTTAGCCACTTCAGACAACAGGTTGAATCTGACCATACAACTGTTTGACTGAATTTGACGTCCTTGAGCTCTTTGTGAATAAATTTTGACATTCTGCTGCCGATCAACATCGCTAACAATTCCAGCCGTGGAATTGTCACTTCTGGTTTCTTTGGAGCGAGTCTCAATCTGGAGTACAGCAGGCTTGACATGCCGCTGTCATTTTCTGTTTTCTGGCATATGTATGCCGCTGCGCTGTATGCCATTGCTGAGGCATCGACGAAAATGTGCAGTTGTGCATCTGCACCACTCTGATAATTCAAATTTCGGTTGAACTTGATCTGTCCAACTTTGAGCAACTCTGTCTCTAATTGCTGCCAAATTGCTGTCTGTTCCTCCGACAGGGGTGTGTCCCATTCTTTGGCACTTGGTCCTGAATGCCATAACGTTTGCAAAAATCTCTTTGCTGGCAGTAGGACAGGACTGACGAGTCCCATTGGATCAAAACATCCCGCAGTCACCTTTGCAACTGTCCTTTTCGTGGGAAGTTTGATTTTCTGGTCAGTTTCTGATAATTGTGATTGCTGGACTGTTTTTGGCGTTTTCAGCCACATCTGGTCGCTTTCTGTGTCCCATTTCATTCCTAGGACTGTTGTGACAATTTCCTTGGCCACATCTGACTCTGCCAATTGCCAAGTAAAGCTCTTATTGTTGCTGTTCCATTCTCTCAGATTCATCTGTGCCTCTGTGAACAGCACTTTGGATTCCTGGTACAATTCGATTGCTTTCTGCTCTGTGTCCACACTGAGGATCAAATTATCCACATACAGATTTTCATCGATCAATTTTGCATTTTCTGTGCCAGCTTGATTCAGGTGGTATCTGACTGTCAGCGCCAGCAGCGCTGGGCTGCAGATTATACCAAATGGTACTCTGGCAAATCTGTAAATCTGAATATTGTCCTCCATAGATGGTTTCGTGGGATCCTTGTACCACAGAAATCTTGTCACATCTCTGTCACTGTCCTGCAGACTAATCTGCAGAAACGCTTTCTCTATGTCTGCGACCAGTGCAATTCCATGCAATCGGAATCGCATCAGCATCCCTACCAGCTGTGGTAGTATCACTGGACCGCGGTACATGCACTCATTCAAGCTTGGCATGCCTGGCGGTTTTGCTGAGGCATCATATACCTCTCTGACCTTTGTGGTAGTTTTCTCTGGCGTTATCACTGGTTGATGAGGCAATATATGGAACTTTCTGCCATCCATAATATCCTCTTGAACTTTCTCAATCACTCCTTGCTCCTCTTGTGCTTTCATGATTGCCTGAATTTTCTCCAGTAATTCTGGGTCTCTCTTGAGCCTGTTGGTGAGGTACCTGAACCTCTTGAACGCCATTGCTTTGTTATCTGGGAGTTCATGCAAATTCGGCTTGTACATAAACTTTACAGAGTACCGTCCATCTGGGTTTCTCTGTACACTCTCATTGAATTGCTTGATGGCCTCATCGTCCTCGACGAGGTCTGGCTGGTCCATTATGCCAATGGTATCCAGTCTATCCATGTCTTTGACATTTGGTACAGGAGCAATTGACAACGGTGCTTCCTCGTACCACTTTTCTCTCTGAATTTGATGCACAATTGTGTTGACCACCACCGGGTATGCGCCATCCGTGGTCCATTGATTTCTGTTGCTCGTCAGCTGCCCACCTCCCATCAGCAATCCCAATTCTGATGGAATGACATATAATCCTGACGGAAGTCTGGTGGTGCTGGTGTTTCTGGACATCAAGTCCCAAAAATAATTCAAGCCCACTATAATGTCTGGCTTGAACTTGCACTCTGTCCCTTTTTCCTTGGGAATTCTGTCTGCAAAGTAACTCTCATCCGGGAAGTACTTCTGCAGGTACCTTTCGTCCTGTTCTGACACAGGCACTTTGACTTGTTCTGTGGTCAACGTCGGGACCACATCAGCCACCATATCAACTTTCTGGCCATTTCTGAGCCGCATTCTGAATTCCACTTGCTGTACTACTTTATAGTGCGGCTTTTCATTTCCGAATGTGTACACCTGGATGTGGTGTTCACCTGTACTCTTCAAATTGAGTTTCTTGGCCACTTTCTCTGACATGTACGTTCCCTGGGATCCTGTGTCCAGGAACGCTTGAATCTGTAGTGGTGGCTTTTCAGGCTCCATATCTGTATCCATTTCTAAAGCCTCAATCACGGTTCTGGCTGTCATCAACATTGACATATTTGCATATTCCTCATATGAGTCTTGGTATATCTTCTGTTCTTGTTCCATCTGATCGGGTTCGTCAATGTCCTTGACGATGTCCCTCCATGCGTCAAATTGAGTTTTCACTGCATTCATTGCACTTTCCAATTTTGCACCCTCCTGTTTGACAGATGCAATCACTCTTCTCATCTCTGTTCTCTTATCTTCCTTTGATGCTTCCGCAAATAGCTCCAGGTCATATTTGGCAAATTCTCTTGCCAATCTGCTTTCCACCCTGTGCTTTGCTGGCCCCAGGGTCTTTCTGATGTGACCTGTTGGCGAAACCATTTTTGCTGATGAATTTTCCTTCACTGTTTCTCTTTATAGTGCGTCGCCTGTGACGCTTGTGACGCTTCTCTGCGTCTTTCTGTGCAGTGCTCTGTGCACCACGGATTTGTTGTGCCACGCACAATACCAATGCAGTCCTACAGGCCCCTGACGTGTTTTCACGCGTTGACCTTTACTGCACTGGCACCAGATGTGTTCCTAAAGCCCCTGACGTGATTGTTTACACGCGTTGACTTCAACACACCGGTCAAATCCACCTGGACAATAAACAAGTTCTTTGCCCAGCAGTGTGCGCCCAAGGAGGGTCCGTACACACTCTTTCTGAGCGCTCTGGCGCTCTTTCTGGCACGCCTGTGTGCCTTGTGACCACGCCGGCCACTTGCTTTCCTGAGCGGCTCCTGTGCCGCTGTGCGCAGTACTGCGCTTGCCGTGTCGCCTGTAACACGTTTCTGTGCACTCTGGTGCACTTTCTGATTCTGGGCAGTGTTTCTGTACACTGCTCTGCAATTGCGCCTGTGCAATGCAGAATTCTGGCACTTTTGTGCTGTCTGATCTGATGGTACCGAGCAGGCACAGCGTGTATATTTGATGGGAGCTCCGCAAAGCCCCTACACGCTACCAAGTATCCTAATACTTGGTTTTCAAATCCACTCTCTGTCAGCTACAGCCCTCTGTCAGCTACAGCCCTTTGTACACTGATACCCCTACTTTTGCACTTCCGAGGTATGAGTCCACTCTTACCCAGTGGAGCGAGGGACCTCCGCGAATGCCCAAAAACAGCCCTTTGACTAGCGTGGCTTTGTGGCGATCCTGTCTCCGTCAGGTCACCCTCCCTTGGCATAGGAAGGACGTGCGAGCGGTCACTGGCGTCCGGATAACCAGGAGCGTCCAGCGAAAGTTTGACCACCGTCCGACAATGACTCCTTGTCAAATGCCGGTGCCGCCCAGCGTCTAGCACCTTGCCAGAACACTGGTGAAAGCTGCCATAATCCTGACAGGCTTGTCAGAACTCCAGTGTCCTCCGCGCGTGAGCGTAGAACCGCTCCCAGGATGTAGACAGGAGTGCCGTGACTTTGGCACAATGCTGTCTGCAAATCAACAGCCAACGCTCAGCCAAGGCCAATTGATGTTCAGCAGGACTTTTGAAGTTCTGCCAACTGCCGCACAATGTTCGTTCCGGCTTGGTGATAGCACAATGTCATGCAATCATCCTGCCGGCTGCGCCATGTGATGAAGCCACCGAAGTCAGCGTCTTCTACCACCGAATCCGGCTGCTTCAAGACCGTAGTGAGAAACGGCCTTTAGAGTGGTTGATTTCCCGTTGTAGCCAAAAGTCCACTTGTCGACAGCCAAGTTGAGTTTATTTCGTGGTTGCGTGTTGAAAAGGGGTTTCGAGATTGTTTCAGGTACTTTATTTTTGATCAGATACAGCGTGTTACAAAAGCGCAAAGCCTAGCGAGCTTCCTAGTCGAAGTTTCTATCGCTAGCTTATTTTGTTCACTTGGGGTGGGTCCGCAGACTGAAGTAAAAACTCTCAAAGTAGCTAAGACACGGAAATCACGTATAGAAAAACAGCTACAGTAATTTCCTAATACAAATGCACAAATAAGACATAAATGCAACAAATAAACACATCTAGCCAAAACAGTTGCCTTATACTGCGCGTGCATACATTCAAATAATTATGGTAAAGAAATACCAAGTACAAATTGGGCTAATAGAAAACTATTAATCTTGAGAGGCGCGAAGTCGGCAAACTCGGCCGATTTACTAATTTGCTTCAATTTGTCAGAAAACATTGACGCACATTGGAACTAATAAAATAGGGTTTGAAAACTGTAAATAGTAGTGTAAATGTTCCTAATGACGTAAATAGAATAAGGTATATTCAACATGATAATAATAATCACTTCCTGGAAACGTATGTTGAATAATCTAGTAAAATTGGGACTTATTCGAGGTAAATGGGTATTGTAGTTGAGCAGAGTCTTTAATATATTTGATTGAGCGGGGTATTATAATTATTAAGTAAATATAAATAGTTGTGAGCGGGGTTATGACAATTATACCTATGCGAAGGGCTTTGTACAGTAAATGCTAGTTGCACGCAGGGCACCATTTCTCTATTAGGACGCTGGCCTAGATAATTACGCAGCACGTAAATATTTACAAGATTTGACTTTTGTAAACTGCAAGTAAACTATGCAAATGTATATATAATCATGATCAGAAAATTACGGCGAGTTGAATGAGCCTAATTTTATATTAATACACCTAATAATAACATATTTGACCTTTAAACCTAAACATTCCACATAAACCTATCAATAACTTATAGAACACTTTCCTAATCGAATATTCTCCATGGTAAATAATATAGTGCAGGAAATACAATTTGCGTGGTAAACAAATATAGTGCATAAAAGTAAAATAGTGCAAATAAGTAAATGTGCGAATATGAGCCTAATTATCAATTCTCTGTATTTCTTTATCCATCCATTTTGCCACGGTCAGCACACGCTGGTTACATCAGAGTGACCGCACAATACGCACGTAATTCGGCACACGTCTAAAAAATATCTAAATACAGTTACGCATACTCAATTTAGCTGCGCGAGCGAGGGGCCGAGTTATTCCCGTTTCTCGGGCAGTATCTGATGACCGCTGCGCGCGCGCTGCAAACAGACGCACTGCTATCTAGGACTATAAGTATACCTAACCGATTGCATAGATGCAGAATAAGTGATGAGGGTGATTGCAGTGGAACAAAGAATGGGTGCTTGAATAAATGGTTGTTGAAGTAGGGTTGAAAAAAAAACGTTTTTTTAAAGCTGCCAGATATGGCTCTGGGTCAACATATACAGGTATATCAGACAAGTGACAATACTCTGTGATGTTATATATGGCTGTATAATGGCTGTGGAGCCATGGGATAGCATCATAAGTGGAGATTTGTGTCAAAAATGTCCAATTTTAGTCAACATGTTCATATATTGTCTTATAGTCAAATGTTCATGACTTCAAGTGAAGTTCCGCATGGAATAGTGATCAAACAAGGTTATAAAAGGAGGTTGTTACTTTGAGAGTGCGGTTACACACTCTGGAGGTACATGGAAGCATATTACCTGAATATTATATACTACAGCAACATATGATGGCTTATTTACCCATGGTAGCACATAGAAATGGTTGCTTTGATACTAAAAATGTCACAAAACCAATGAAAACAACCACCAATGTCAGATTCTGTGTGAAATTGCGCGCTTGCGTGCAAAAATTCTGCAAAATACCTAGTGCTTAGTACTAAATTTTTTGGCCTAGGTTAAAAAAAAGGTTTCAGACCTCGTGTTTAAAAAAAACATGTTTAAACGAAAATAAAACGTTTAAAAAAAACATTGGCCAACCCTATGTTGAAGGAGAGGCATTTACTGGCAATATACTGTGCAACAAATGCTGGAGTTTGATATGGAAAGTGCATAAATGCCATTTTCACAAAATGGACATATACACTTTTGGCATGAAATTTGGAAACAAGTTGACAGTAACTGGTTATAACTGTCTTGTGCCACCGGGGGTTGTAGATAAATATGTTTAAAAATGTCTATGATTTTGGTGTACTGTGCGACAAAGGTCGAGTAATGTCAATCACAATTAATAACAAAAATGGTACTTTGTACGCAGAGACTTCCTGCCGCGCGGCTCGGGCATCGTTACAAGGCGACCGCTTATATTACAGCTCGTCAACGATAAATATGCAGGTGCATTTCTTGTTTCTGTATGTGTGGTGTGCTCTGCGCCTTGTTGAGTGTCACATCAAACGCTGAATAACAAAAATCAATGAAGGTCGAAATTTACGATCGGGCATTTTCAAGCAACGTACAACGTTTTAAGCGATGTCCATTTTGAAACGATATCATTACTTGATTCCATGCCCAATCAAAGTGCAAATTCAACCAAACTTCTTGCTCTTATCCAAATGTGTGAAAAAATGATTTTTTTGTGTGCAGAATACGCCGAATTTCTGCACAAGAAGGGTCAGAAGTTCACCGATTTCGACATGGTGCGCACGGAGATCGAGCAGGAGACGGACAGGGTCACGGGCACCAACAAGGGCATCTCCAATCTGCCCATCAACCTCAGAGTATATTCGCCAAATGGTTGGTTTTGGTCAGGGACGTATCCAGGATTTTTGAGCGGGGGGGGGCTGTTTGTTTACGGAGCCCGGCGAGCGGGGGGGGGGGGGGTGCTCAGCCCCCCCTAAAATTTCGCCTTAGAAGTGACGGAATGACGTCATGGCGCTAGCGCCATTCGTAGGCGCCACGCCATGGCGCCAATGGCGTTGGCGCTGGCGCCAGAAACCGCTGTATATGTATTTAAACATTCGTACATTTATAGCGACAGGCACATAATTAAGTGCATTTTCATGGATTTGTCTTTATGGGGACTGATCTAAAGAAAATATACTGTGTCTAGGGGTAAATGTCTAGGGGCTGCAGCCCCCCCGCCCCCCCCCCCCCTGGATACGGCCCTGGTTTTGGTTATTTATTTGGCCCACCGTTGAAAAATTCTGTGGACGATAAAAAAAAAATATATCACAGAATATAAAAATATTATATATTTTATTTTTTATGGATTTTTCAGAGCGATTTTTTGTAATTTTTCGTGAGATTTTCTGAGATTCAAAAAATATGATAGAAATAAACCGCATTTATATTAATGCAGGTTTTTTTCTTCGGTCAGGTTGACATTCGGTTTCGTTGTCAACCAGTGGCGTAGCCAGGGGGGGGCGGGGGGGGGCGGCCGCCCCCCCCCCTTCCCGGGCCGGACATAAAAATTGCCGAGAATGCCACTTTTCTATACCGATTTTGTAGGTTGTTTTCAAAAATTTTGCGCGCAAGCGCGCATTTCTTTCCTCGCAATCTCTGTTGTTGTTATGTACGTCGCATTAGTATAAATACCGCTTCAAATTACTAAATGCGGTACAAATTTTCAGACATCTAGGTACAAATTTTTTCTTATATTGTACCCATTGGCGCCAACGCCGACGCCAATAACGCCATGGCACGGCGCCTACGAATGGCGCCAGCGCCATAACTCCATTCCGCTATCATAGGGCCAAATTTTAGGGGGGGGCGCCGCCCCCACCCGTTCGCCGGGCTCCGTATACAATCCGCCCACCCCGCTCAAAAATCCTGGCTACGCCACTGTTGTCAACTAGTGTGTAGGACCAATCCTCACCACATTATCGACCTCCACTCGACTTGAAATTCCCTCTCCCAATCCACCAAAATCGCGCAGTTCTCAACCTGACTCTTATCGACTTGCCCGGCTTAACAAAAGTGCCCGTTGGCGACCAGCCAGCAGACATTGAGGCCCAGATCAGAGGCATGATTATGGAATATGTCACCAAAGAGTCTTGTCTGATCTTGGCTGTGACGCCCGCTAATTCTGGTTTGTGAAACTGATGCGTGTGGAAAAAATTTGAAGCTGTATTTTTATCATCAAGTAAAATTGATATTTGGTATCCATCTTTTCACAATCTACTTTCAATGGTGTTGACTTTTTGGGATCGGGATTCGATAGAATTTCCGGAATCAGGATAAGGATTTTGGCCAAAAACGTTTGGAATTGTAGGGTTTCTCCTAATCTTACACATAAAAGGTATAAAAACGCACTTGGATGCCATAGAAATCAAATAAAATGAACAACCGCGCATTTGCATTTCCATTCACATTTCCGAGCGCAAACGTGTCATTTTTTCCAGCTTCATCTTCACTTTCAAATTTGTCTATTTTTTTGAAATCGCGATTGGGATTTTTCAAATTTCGGGATCGTGATCGGGGTATAGAGATCGGAAACGCAAAAACCCGAAAATCAAAAACGCGAAATTCGAGATCTTGATCCCGTTGGTGGAACCCCAACCCACCCCCTCATTCAACCCCCCCCCCCCCTCCTCCACACAGATCTAGCCACATCAGACGCGCTGAAATTGTCTCGCGAAGTGGACCCGGCCGGGCTGCGCACCATCGGCGTGCTCACCAAGCTCGACCTCATGGACGAGGGCACCGACGCCAAGGACATTCTGGAGAATAAGTCCTTTGTTTTGAGGAGAGGTCAGTTTTTGTATACTCGGCGGACATCACGCTTAGTAAATATGAAAGCCTACCACAACCCATCTGAATAATGAAACAAAAATTATACTAGCGAACTGAGCTGGGTCATCATCAGTAGCGACTCAGTGAAACTTACTTAACTTAACACCGCAACCGAACCCTCAGACATCCCAAAAATTCAACTTAAAGACCAAATTCACCAACCTTATTGTTGAACGTTTTAGCGACCACTTGTTCTCCGTTTGGGCTCGAATTGATTGCATACTTGACAATACTCAATTTGATTACATACATTCTGTGTGCACAGGCTACGTGGGCATAGTGAACCGTTCGCAACGGGACATCGACGGGCGCAAAGACATTCGCAGCGCCATGGAGGCCGAGCGCAAGTTCTTCCTGTCGCACCCGGCCTACAGGTGAGGGTTGTGTCCTCATTCGTTACCAAGTGTGGGTAATGGCAACACTTGCCGGAAAAAGTGTTTTTTTTTTAAAACGACATCGAATTTGGAATTTTTTGCCACAAAAAGTTTTCGAATTTTCGATTTTTTGCAATTCTTTTCCAATTTTCGAATATTTTTTCACTAAATTGTAGCATTTTCGAACTATTCTGGTGAATTTCTAATACAATTTTCTGTTTTACGGCCTTCCAAGCTGTTATTACAGACATATTTTCACATCTTCTGTTCTGCCGCAATGAATAGATCCGCGTGAAAATGTTTTGAACCGAGTTATGGCATTTTTAGACATCTTCTACCACAAATACTGAAAAAATCGAGAGAAAAATCGACCTTTAAATTTTTCGCCATCCTTACACAACACCACTTCCCATCCGCCAGGCACATGGCCGACCGGATGGGCACCATGTACCTGCAGAAGGTGCTCAACCAGCAGCTCACCGCCCACATCAGGGACACGTTGCCCGCGCTCAGAGACAAGCTGCAGAAACAGCTCATCCAGTTGGAGAAGGAAGTTGCTGAGTATAAGAATTTTAGGTGGGATTTTTTTTGTCGGGATCTTTTTGCTATGGATGCGTGAATCATTATTGTTTGTCCAGTTGTAGAAAAACCGCGTTGGCAAGATTAGTTTAGGTTGGTTTCAATTGCAGCATTTGACACTTGTGTAGATTTAATCAGCCAACGATTGAAAAATGCTTGTAGTAGCATTTTTGAAGTCGTGTTCATGATTCCATCGCCTTACTCACAAACGCCACATACCAAATTCCCACGACTCAAATTTGATAGAAATTAATCAATTTCCAGTAAAGCAAGTGATCGGCATCGTGTTTCTGCAAGCGTTTACGGTTGCAAAGCTCTGTATGCAGATCCCATCAACACCCCATTCTTGTGCCAATTTGCATTTAATTGAACAAACAACACCTCTCGACCCGACTCGACTCGTTCGAACCGGGTCGGGTTTTAAATCCTTCAAACAACACAAAACTCCCCCAAACCCACCCCCAGGCCGGACGACCCCCAACGCAAGACCAAGGCCATGCTGCAGATGGTGCAGACCTTCACCGGCGACATGGAGAAGTCGATCGAGGGCTCGAGCGGCAAGGACGTGTCCGTGCAGGAGCTCAGCGGCGGCGCCAAGATCAATAGAATCTTCCACGAGAGGTTCCCATTTGAGATTGTTAAGGTGGGTCGAGAGCAAGGGCGTACGCAGGGGGGGGCGGGGGGGGCGGCCGCCCCCCCCGTTCCCGGGCCGGACATAAAAATTTGCCAGGAATGGCACTTTTCTAAAGCGATTTTGTAGGCACTTTCAAAATTTTTTGCGCGCAAGCGCGCAAATCCCCATCCCATTGTTTGATGTGTATTTTCAGGAGCTTAAAAAGCATCATATAAGTGTCTAACATGGTCTTAGTCCTATATATAGGTCTAAATCGGTACCTATAGAGTATACGTTGGCGCCAGCGCCAACGCCAATACTGCCATGGCGCTGGCGCCTACGAATGGCGCCAGCGCCAAGGCTCCATTCCTTTACAATAGGGCCAAATTTTAGGGGGGGGGGGCGCCGCCCCCCCCGTTCGCCGGGCTCCGTAAACAATCCGCCCCCCCCCGCTCAAAAATCCTGCGTACGTCCCTGGTCGAGAGTCCAGCGTTTATTTTATTGGCATAGAGTAGGGTTGCAAAATTTACCGTACCGTGCCGTTTACCGCGAAATGAAAGATTTTCCGTACCGTACCGTTTGCCGCAAGCTGCACCGTTTGCCACCCTTGTATATACGGTGCTGTACAAAATTTTGATGCTCTCCATAAAAATGTAAAAGTAAGTAAGTAAAAATTGACATTCTTGTAATCTAAACGCTTTCATTTTGCGGATGCCGATGTCAAAATGCTCGCGTATACAAAATACTGGTTGTGTGTTACAAAGTTATGGGCTCGTCACTGCCTCTCCAACAACGTCAGTGTGGTTATTTGGATGACATCACAAAAATGGCGCCAGGACGTTTTTCATCCCAGTTTTCTCTGTATTCACATTTTATTTTTAATTTATCTATAACCCTCCCTCAAAACCCTCCCACCCCTCTAGATGGAAATCGACGAGAAGGAGATGCGCCGCGAGATTCAATTCGCCATCAGGAACATCCACGGCATCCGCGTGGGCCTGTTCACGCCCGACATGGCCTTCGAGGCGATCGTCAAGAAACAGATCACCCGACTCAAGGAGCCCTGCATGAAGTGCGTCGATCTGGTGGTTGCTGAGCTGTGCAGCGTGGTGCACGAGTGTGCCGAGAATGTGAGTTTTTTTGGGGCAGGGGGGGGGGGGTGTTGGGACTTTATTTGAGCGTGCCAAAACCTGTGCCGGTACTCAATTAGACCCGGTGCTGAAGTAGCGATACTCGGGTACCCATGTAGATATGCTACTCAAGTACGGTCGCCGTACTAAGCACTGTGTCTACATTGGCACCGCAAGGGTTCAGTATGGGGGGTTGGGAGGGGGGTTACCCCGCCAAAACGCTCCAGCTATCTATCTATCTAGTGATTTTTCTCCCTTTTTCTTCTAAAGCTTGAAAAACCCGATACATCGAACCCCGAGAACCCCCCCCAACCCCCTCGAGACCTCTGTGTCGCCTACTACAATAATGTTACCCCCCACAGATGGAGCGGTACCCCCGTCTGCGCGAAGAAATCGAACGCATCGTGACCACGTACATCCGCGAGCGTGAATCGTACACAAAGGAGCAATTGTTGCTTTTGGTCGACTACGAATTAGCTTACATGAACACAAATCATGAAGATTTTATTGGGTTTAGCAATGCGGAAGCCAAGGCAAAGGGCGAGACGCAAGTGAAAAAGAATTTGGGCAATCAGGTGAGATTTTGGGGGTGCGGGGATTTTGTGCCTACGCACACTTGTTTGCACCGTGACTTCGGTGAAAACTGAAATGGCCACATTGTGACATCCAGTGTACAATTGTTGTATGCTCTATGTGTTATGGTTTTCAAATGTTCAAATGTAAACTTTCATTAATTCAAATGCAAATTAAAATGAAATTAAATCATTCAACTGAGTTGATTCATTTGAATTTTAATAAAATTTCAGTTTTTACCAAAGTAACGGTGCAAACTAGTGTGTGCAGCGCCATTGATAAATTGAATGTGTGATTTGCGAGTCAAGGGTGATTGGTATTTGATATTGATTCTATTTGCAGCATGGCGGCATCGTTCTGAATCGAATTGCGACTGTATGTGGCCATTTTTGTTATAAAAACATCGTCTTATTTTCAGCTGGCTCAAACTAACAGAAGTCTAACCACAATGCGATCAAACATCAATCACTCTCCATGTGCCACTCCTAGATTCTGTAAAATGCCCTGTCAAGTGTCATGCAAAGTAGTAATGTAAGATGCCCTGTAAAACGTTTTTTATTTTTTTTTATTTTTTACTTGTCGTTTCAAATTTTACATGTCATTTTACATGACTTTCGACACTTTGCGTGACATTTTAAATACAGGGCATTTTACAGGGTTTGGGGGTGTGCCCATTTTATATGGCCTCGATGCATATATTTATGTATAGCACCTCTAGTCCTTAAAAACACGTTTTCCAAAGCTTTTTCCTACTAATTGTTTGGCAGACGCAGGTATAGAGGAAATGCCGCACTTAGTAATGAGAGATATTGTACTTTCTTGCGCTTTTACCGCACCTGTCACCTAGATTTTAGGCTTCTGCACTTTTGTTATTGTATCGAAAGTCCTTTCGAAAATTGTTGATATCATTTTACCTCTTGCGAATATAAAGTGCGAAATTACCATGCCCAATTTCTGATGGTTTGCGAGAAAAAGTTGCTTCTGGGAGCAGTCCCGCGCCCTGTAAAGTGTCAAATGTCATGCAAAATGTCATTCGAATTTGTCAAATGTTATGTGAAATGTCAAATGTTCAGTAATAAAATATTTCTTTTTTTTGTATTTGACACTTTACAGGACATTTGACACTTTGCATGACACTTAACAGGATGCAGGATTGCGACCTGAATGCCATAGTGACATGTGAATCTCGCCACTGAGTATTATACCTACTGTGCGACAGCGTTCCGCTCTAAAGATTCTTTTGACACAAATCAATATACTAATACTTATGTCAATACTCCAAAGCTCGCCAGCAAAGCGCTGTTTCCCACGCGGACATTTCGCAACGCTCTTCATTAAATCTTTCATTAATTAAATCCAATTAATTAATTAATTAATTAACCAAATTTTTGCCTCAGGTAATTCGCAAGGGCTGGCTTGGTTTACACGGCCTGGGTTTTGTCCGCGGCGGCTCGAGGGACTTTTGGTTTGTCCTCACCAGTGATAATTTGAGCTGGTATAAGGATGATGAGGTTTGTTGTTGACTTTTTACTCAATTTGCATTTTTTTACATTTTTTGGAATTTAAATTGATAATAGAGCTATCTACAAAATTGAATTGTGAACAATATAAATAAGTAAATATAACGTCGGATGATATTAGACTGAAAAAACTTGTGAGTTGTAAGTCAAGTGTTGGTTCACTTGTAAAGGTAAGTAAATAGATTATTCCATTAAAACACTTTGAGCTAATCAAGTTGATCTATCAATTGACAAAAATTACAGTTTCTACCAAACTTGTATTGTCCTTGACAATTTGCAGTTCTGCAAATCCTTCTGAGACTGTAACTTTCTGTAGACGTAACTGAAAAAATGTGGCCAAATTTCACATTTGTTTTCATCATTTTTAGGAAAAAGAGAAAAAATACATGCTGCCATTGGACGGTCTTAAGCTGAAAGATATAGAAGCTGGTTTCATGTCGCGTTCGCACAAATTTGCCCTGTTCTACCCGGATTCCAGGTGAGCAAAAATTTTTTTTTACAATTTTTCGCTTTGTTATGGCTTCGTGTAATCTAATTGCACAGTTGATGGTATCTTTCTGTAACACTCATTTTAGGCCATGGTATTTCTATTTATGATGAAAAATTTCAACGAGCACTTTTGTCCTTGAAAAAACATTTGTCTTCTTTAGGCATGGAATCCAATATTGGCGCACACGCTTTCACTTTGTGCTTGAAGTTTTTTGTCCAGATTTACTGAAAGACGAAACTCAGAGTGAAAGCTGGGGCGAAATTTTTTGTTACTTATGGTACTGTTTAAATCCCGCATGATTTCAGTAGTGATGGAAAGGCACCGGGGCACCGGTGCCCCGGTGGTGGGCACCGAAGGGCACCGGTGCTGGTGCGGCCCGGTGCCATTTTTCGAGAGTGCCCTGCCGCTGCCGGTGCCGGTGCCATTTTTTAAAGAATAGCACCGGTGCCGGTGAGGTGCGGTGTCATTTTTTGCCGGTGCCAGGTGCCCTTTCTGAGGAATGGCACCGGTGCCGGTGCGGTGCGGTGCCATATTTCCCGGTGCCTTTTCCATCACTAGATCTCAGTCACCGACTTTGCTCATAAATTTTTCAAATAAATGCAAAATTAGTACTGTGTGAACGATGGTAACATGGGGCCACACCAGGGGTCTCCAGGATTTTGGCCCTCGCGGGGGCTAGATAGATAGCAAATCGCTCCTCCGGAGGGATAGATAGCTGGAAAATTTTTCTGGGGGGGGCTGGCGGGGGCACAATATATAGGCTTTTTCAAGGTTAAGTAGGCAGAAAGGGGAAAAAATCGCTAATAATCAGTTAAAAGTAGCCAAAAGTAGGTATAAAATGGCCAAAAATAGGTATATAACCATGTATATAGCCGGAAAGCACAATTTTGAAGGTGAAAAACTATAAAAAGGTGCGAACATTAGTGATTTTGAGCGAAAATTGGGGCAAAATTTCTCAAAAACCACTCCAGATAGATAGATAGCTGAGCGATTTGGGGGGGGGGTCTTTTGGGGTAGTAGCCAAAAATTTTGCCTCGGGATAGATAGATAGCTGAGCGGCCTCCGGGATAGATAGATAGCTGGCCGATTTGGGGGGGGGCAGCCCCCCCAGACCCCCCTAGGAGACCCCTGGGCCACACACGCTGGATGTCAACTGAATTCGTGTCAACTATATTTTAGTAGTTTATGTGATTTCAACTTTCCTATATGATGGAGCACAATCAATTTTATATAATAACACTTAATTTTCATTGTTTCTGTTAAGTATATGATGCTTTAAAAAAACTTTGTGTTTAGTTGATATTGACACGGATTTAGTTGACACGAATTTGCAATGTCAACTAGCGTGTGTGTTTCACCGTTCACATATTTATGATCTTCTAAGTACATGAAGATTCATAAATATATATTTATTTCAATTTATTTGAAAATAACGAGCATGCTCGGCGACTAGGCTATTTCTAAGTAGTAGGTTTTTTAGAATCTAAAAACTTCACAGTGTTTAGGGGATAATAAGTAATTCGCAAATTTATCTTTATGTCAAAAAGTTCCAGTAAAAAATTGACTTTCTGTCTTTTTCAGAAAGTGAGTTACATCCGGGTGGTGGTTGGGTATGAAAGCTTTCCTTTGCGTATTGTATTCAACCTATCACTGTGTTCCTTGTACATGGCGTTTTGTGTGGGTGTTTTTTCTTTTTTTTCTCTTTTTTTGTGAATGCCTAAAGTTTGAGATTTTTTAGCTTTTTAATAAATAGATAGATGTGCGACGTGCATGGATTTATTTATATGTGTATTGTCTAGCTTTGTCAGCTTTTTTAGTGCTGGCTGGAAAAAATGCATTTTTCTGTTGTTGTGTGAAAGCTTTCGCTGCATGCGTGTGCTTTATTGTTTTATAAATGGTACATAACACGTTCTGTGCACGTTTTCGCTGAAGGGGTGGTCGTAACATTTACGGATTTTCACTTTTAGCACAGTATGGCCATAAAAAACGATTAGTCACTCTATTTAGCAAAACCAAATTTTTGGACTTTTTGATAAGCAGCTAGGAACGTTCCACGTTAAAATGCGTAAACATATCTCTCGTAGTGACGATGATATCACGTCAAATCCTTGGGAATGGAAGCGACATTCCGGTCGACGTGAATCTAACTTGCAGAGGTAAAGACGTAAGTCCGCCAACGCAACTTATGTCCCCCGCTTGCCGCATTTCTGGATGATCGAGTGATTGGTCGGGTTTGGGATAACTGCCCATAAATTGCTTGCTTAGACTCCGCCTTTGATTATTTTCTCAGTTGTGATGATTTTTGTCATTTGCAAATTTTTCTGCTAATCCGCATTCTTTCTCTTGTCAATTCCGCGCAGGGGTTTGGTAGATTTGCAGCCCTGCGGGGGGTTTAGATATGCAGGTAGTAAATAGCTCCTCCTTGAAGATAGTTAAAATTTTTTTTTGGGATTTAAAATTTTATTGGGCGTTTTATAAATAGATTTTAATGAAAGTGAGCCACCTTTAGATAGATAGCTAGGTAATTTGGGGGGGGGGGGGCAAAAAATTTCGCCCCGTGATAGATTGATAGCTGGAGCGATTTAGGGGGGGGGGGTACAGTAACCGCCCACATCAATCCGCATACTAGACCCCTGATTCCACGGCATGTTCTCACTTTCCTGCAAATGTGAATCCGTTTTACCTGAATGCATTTGCAACCAAAGGGGTAACATGAAATGCATCCAATTGTTTCCGCCTGGCGCCTGGCGCCTGGCGTCATTAAATTTGGACAAAGTCCTCACTTTTGTGTTCAGCGTGTCCATTTGTTGCCAAATGTTCGTGGATTCATGTTGTGTAGTAGATCTGTGAGGGTGCTGGCTATGTTCTTTGAAAAAATGCCGCCAATTGTCGTACTGCCTACATATTTAAAATACATTGAACATAGTTATCACTCATTTAATTAGGGTTCAAACGGGATACCGATCCCGAATTCCGGCAGAATGTCGGGATTTTCCAGTCCCGGTTAGCATTGTCGCCACGCACACTAGTACGCCACTGAAAGTTCGGTAACTCATAAATCTATTTTGAACGCATTTCAGTTTACCAGAATGAATAATTTTTGATGGCCGTCAACAGTAGTTGACCGACTCCTCATTGTGGTAAACTCAAATGAGTTCAAAACAGATGTATGAGTTTCCCAAATTTCTACTAGTGTGCACAGCGCCATTTTTCCCGAACCCGACAATACAAAATATCGATTCTCCCGATCGCGATATCCCGTTTGAACCCTGCGATTCAATCAACCACCACTCACTTTTTTCACAGCAATCATTATCATTCAACCAAAAAAATTTTTTTTTATTGTCACCGTTGACGCCACTTTTTACCCCCCCCCCCAAACACACACAGAAACGTGTACAAAGACTACAAACAGTTGGAATTGTCCACGCAAACTTCTGAAGAGGTAGATGCCTGGAAGGCTTCCTTTTTGCGCGCTGGGGTTTATCCTGAAAAACAGAGGCAGGAAGATGAACATGATGTTTGTTTGATGGATTTTTGGAGATTTTTCGTGTGGGGTGATTGTTTTTTGGGGTTGTTTTTGTGAGAGATTGGTGGCCCGGAAATATTTTTCCAGCCTTCAGGCAGTTTTTACATGCGGAACTACTAATGTGGAATCTAAAAATATCCGAACACAGCCCATTTGAGGGGTAAAAAACCCGGAACCAAAATTATCAGTCTGTGGGGAAAATTTCGTTGTTCACAACGATTTTGAAAAAAAAAGTTCACATCATTGGGATTTCGAGAAGTTGGGACGGATTCGGGGATAACCCTTCTCAATTTTTCCATATACCGTATTTCCTCGGAATACCGCCAGGTTTTTTTCCAGGGTGCAAATTTTGAGGGGGTATTTCCAGGGGGGTATTATTTCGAAAAACCCTCAAATAACCCCCACAGACGCGCGAAGACACTGCCGAGTCTATGGACCCGGCCCTGGAGCGGCAAGTTGAGACGATTCGAAATCTGGTCGATTCGTACATGCGCATAGTGACCAAGTCGATACGCGACATGGCGCCCAAGGGAATCATGCATTTGTGCGTAAATAATGCCAATGATTTTATACATAATGAGTTGTTGGCGAATTTGTATCAGGTTTGTTGTGTTTGAATTATTTCTTTTGATTTGAACTAATCAAGAAATGTGGGCTGTAATCGAAATTTGTGTTGCGCCGAACGGGATGTCGTCGTCTAGAGAACAATCTCTTTTGGAAGTGCATGTAAAACCTGTGCATGTAGTGCATGTAATTTGCTTCAAGTGCATGAAAGCTCATTGTATCCATGCACCCTGTGCGGTACGGCTGCGGCTGCAAACATTTTTGCCACGTGTGGTCCCACCGTGCTGCAGCGCGGCTGCACAATCAAAAGAATTCGTGCACGAATTGCCACTGGCTGTATCGTCAGTTCTTGATTTTGATGCCATACCCCCATTCGAAAAATAAAATTTCAAAGTAAAATTTTTAACTTCAAAAATCCATGGAATGCAATGCACGGGGTGCATAGATGCACTGCGTTTACATTGACTGCAGGGGTCTCCGGGATTTTGGCCCTCGCGGGGGCTGGATAGATAGCAAATCGCTCCTCCCGAGGGATAGATAGCTGAAAAAATTTTCTGGGGGGGGGCTGGGGGGCACAATATATAGGCTTTTTCAAGGTTAAGAAGGCAGAAAGGGGAAAAAATCGCTAATAATCAGTTAAAAGTAGCCAAAAGTAGGTATAAAATGGCTAAAAATAGGTATATAACCATGTATATAGCCGGAAAGCACGATTTTGAAGGTGAAAAACTATAAAAAGGTGCGAAAATTGGTAATTTTGAGCGAAAATTGGGGCAAAATTTCTCAAAAACCACTCCAGATAGATAGATAGCTGAGCGATTTGGGGGGGGGGGGGGTCGTTGGTGGTAGTAGCCAAAAATTTTGCCTCGGGATAGATAGATAGCTGAGCGGCCTCCGGGATAGATAGATAGCTGGCCGATTTGGGGGGGGGGGCAGCCCCCCCCCCCCTAGGAGACCCCTGATTGACTGACTGTTTTACATGCACTGGGAGAAAATTACATGCACTGAGAGTTTACATGCACTGAGGCACACGGTCGAACATTCTATTGTATCAGAAATTCTATCGTTTTGTATCAGAAAGTGCTCTATCACACTTCTAGCCAATTTCAACCCGCACCACCCAAATTCTCACTCGCAGGCGGGCGACCAGGACTCTATGATGGAAGAGTCTGTGGCTGAGGCGCAGCGACGCGAGGACATGCTGCGGATGTACCACGCTTGCAAGGAGGCCTTGAAGATTATTGGCGACGTCAATGTAACCACTGTGGGTTGGGGGGGGGGGAGTTTTTTTTCAACGACCCTGTTTTTAAAAAACCGTTTTTTAAAGAACGTTTTATACAAAAAACGGTGTTTTTTAGTTCAATTTTAGTTCCCAAATAAGGTTATGACATGAGTCAACAATGCAGGTGTGTCAGACAAGTGTACTTTGTGATGTTCAATAAGTACAAAAAATGTAGGTTTAAAAAACCCGTTTCGATGCCTGCGTTTTTCAAACAACTTTTTTAAACCTTTCAAAAACACACCGGCCATCATACTAGTTTGTATTTTTTTTGTTGGGTTGGTTAGATTTGCAAGTGTCTGAATAAGCTCGAAATTACGCGCGCATATTATATTTGGAGTCAACGCCTGTTCTCGTCAATGCCGCATTTTTTGGCCGCTCACAACTCACCGCAATCGGTTCTATCCTTTCACAGGCAGCGGGGCCGCCCGCGCAAGCTCAAACGATGGGCAGCATTCCAAATCGACCCACGCCGCCCATGGGGGCCATGCAGAACGGACCCCCCATGAGGGGACCCCCGCCGCACCACGGGGCCATGGGCGTCAGGCCGCGCATGCCTATGGGCCCGGGCGGTGAGTTATTGGGGGGGGGGGTGTGTGCTAATTGACATTTTAGATGGTCATTGGTAAATTGGGCCCTTGAAGATTGGGTCCAGTGAACCTCCCCCAATCCCCCACAGGCCCCCGCCCGCCAATGGGGGGTCCACCTCGTGGCCCACCCCCCTCGGGGGTGATGCCGCCGAATCGACCAGCCCCCTCGCCGACCCCGGGCGGCCACCCGCCGCCGAACATTCCCAACAGGCCCGCGGGGGGTGCGCCCCAGCCGGGAGGGGGTGCCCCCCTGCCGCCGCCCTTGATTCCGCAGTGAGTGGGGGGGGTGTTTGAGTGTGATGGTTGTCAGGTGGTGGTTTTTGCGTTATTTTGGGTTTTGGGTTAGGGTCAAATTTTTGTGACTACACCTAGGGTTTAGTCAACGAAAAATGTGATTGGTAGTAGGATTCAAACGGGATTTACTTTTCGGGATCGGGATTGGGATTTTCAGATGTCGGAATCGGGATCGGTGCTTCGGGAGCGCCGAATCCTGGAAATTATCAGGATCGGGACCCTGTTTGAATCCTCACTGGGAGTATAGGTTGAATATTTCACGGCACTGCTACCACCTGACAACTAGACGAGATTATTTTTCATGGAATTCTTCTTTTTCGGGATGTTTTCATCTGTCTTTTTTTATCAAATTCCATTTCATATTTAGCAACCACTTTCCATTTATATTTATTTTCGTGACAGGCGGCAGAAATGAGTGAGTACTTTCGTCGCTGTGCATTATATTTCTAAATTTGTAGTTATATTTTATCACACCTTCTCGCTCACCAGAGTGGGTTGATCCTTGTCACTTCCACTTTTTGGTGGTATAGATCTCGTACTCTGTCAAGTGCAAAAAGTTACGACAACATTTGAATTTCCCTTAAGTGATATGGAAAGGTTAATATTTTCCGCATTCAGACAGTAAGTTTCAAATGCCTAGATAAATACACTTGATTTGAATTTGAATCACTTTGATTACTTGACAGGCGGTTTGAAACTTTACCTGAAATTTCACTAAATTATGACTTGACATTCTACTTGACATGGTGCGAGATTGGCCCCGGCATGCCGTATTTGAATGATGTCGTCCGTATCGTTCTCTCATTTCGAGGCCGTATTAATGTTTCTATACATAAATGTGACCATGACTTACCGAACACCCCCTTCGCAGACGGATAGCGCCGACGGCCGGGGCAGCGGGTGGTCCCAGAATTCCCGACCGGCCCGTTATTCCCACCAGACCCAATTCGTAGCCGCCATCTCGCTATATTTCGGAAAATGTTGTACATTTTTTACATTATTGTTTAAATGTGTATCCTGGCGCCAAATTTTACCAGCGCGACGCGTTTCTCGCGCAGTTAATGCAGGTACCTAAAAAAGGTATCAAAATAAATGTACATAATTCGGTGTCTGATTGAAGCTGTCCATCATCCACATTGAATCAGGCGGCGTATTGGGCCCACACACACTAGTTGACATCAAAATTACTGTCAACTGAATTTTGGTTAATTATGTTATTTTAACTTTCCTATGTGATAGAGCACAGTGAATTTTATATCGTGACACCTGATTTTCATTGTTTCCGTTAAGTGTGACGCTTTTAATTTACCGTATTTCCTCGAAATACCCCCCGGGGGGTGATTGTTTCATAGTGGTCCCGAGAGGGGGGGGGGTATTTCGAGGGGGGGGGTTATTATTTCACAAGAAGATTTTTGAAAACCAAGTACAAAATTGTTGTCTGAAACGTACGCAGACGTCGAAAAATGCAACAAAAACCGCCATTTATAAGGTTCTGTAGACTAATATTAGTATGTATAGGGTATGTACACTGTTCTAACGTGACAACGACATTGTTTTAACGTGTGTTCTGCAGTACACTGAACACAAACTACAGTTATTGTCATGTACGTTCCCTTTACACTCAATTTGGGGGGGGGGGTATTTCGAGGGGGGGAGTGATTGTTTCATAGTGGTCTCGAGAGGGGGGGGGGGTCAAACGAGGGGGGGGGTATTTCAAGGGGGGGGTATTTCGAGGAAATACGGTAGTTGTTTAGTGTGTTATCCAGTTGACATTCAGTAGACACAAATTTGCGATTGTGTGGGCCAATTATGTCAGATACTAAATATTTATGAATAGAGCTGTTCGATAAAAACGTGTCCGCTAATCGAATTTGGTCCCAGCACTCAGTGACGCGGTTGTTTTGTCGTGAACTGTGTGATATGAAACTATGGGTTCATTGAACACGAGAAGCGATAGGGAAATTTATATTTGAACTCAATTTGTCACGGAGCCCCTGTCAACTGGGACCAGCCCTTTATCCTGTGAAATGACAGACAAAATTTGTCATCAGGTAAAATGGACTGGTGCTGGCAACGCTTATTCTGACATTTACTATACGATTTGAGGAGTTAAGGATTGGCCGTGTACGGAGTGTAATCTTTTGTGATGTGACACCCGGTGACACCCCCAGGCCCTGTCAAATGTCATGCACAGTGTAAAGAATCATGTAAAATGCCCTGGAAAATGGAAATAAAGTTTGCGTTTGAGAGTGGTCCCTGAGCACTTGTCTCACTTGGCTTTTTGTCCAGTGGGTTCTTCCAAACAGTCCTCAAATTCCCACAATTGAGAATATGTGAGAGGCACCTGTGACTGTCACATGTCACCGTTTCAATCGAGCACCGGGCCGCGTGACTTGCTGAGTGCGCACATGCTCACCATAAACCACCTGTATACTTGTCGAAATGTCTTACTTTTTGTGACGGTATTTCACCTTTTTCAACACGCTAGTTGATATCTACACCAAATGTCAACTGGTGCCGATCCCGATTCAAAGCTTGCTGAAGAGTGGACGAACGACGTTCAAATGCAATCTTTGAATTGGGAATGAAACCAGTTGACATTTGGTGTCGAGTGTCATCTAGCGTGTGTGTGGCATAAGTATGGTTCAAAACCATTGGGGGATCAGGTTTGACAAGTTCTGGGTCTATGGTTTATCTTCAATGTGTGTACTCGGCAGACAGTAAAGGAAATATTGTTGGATGGCGGTTATTTGTCCACTGGGCACTTTTATGCATAAAAATGCAATTGCTGAGCAATATATTTATATAATAATAACAATTTATACTTTCCATCGATATTCCACGCGTTTTATATGTATTTAATGTTGTATTTCAGTGCGGGATGCGGCGATTTTTTTTCGAACGCTGCGGAGCCAGTCAAATTTATATGAGCTCTTTTAATTGAGTATTGTTGCAGGGTGTGCACATTACATTTGCAAATGCAGAACCGGTGTGTAAAATGTCAAAGTTTTCATATCAACGCCATAAAGTTACCTAATTATTACAAGAACTGATAAATTCCCAGTGCAGTTTTCTAAACTCATTTTGCATTTGCAGCACGTGTGTTGCAAGTTGATTGAACTTAAATAAAAATCTACTGAGACGTGATTTTTAATTAAATTAAAAGTTCTAGCAACGTGAACACGTATGGCTATCTATTGATGTACGCACTACCTAAGCCTCTGGCTAAAATTGAAAGTTTTTCGAATTGCTTTTACCGATATCCTGGTTTTGAACAAGTCTGTGCTAAATTAACTTCGGTTGATGTGTGTCTACACTTCACTATTGTTTTTGTTTTTTTACGGAGCAAGTAGTCACCTCCACATGGTCTTTAACAAAATATTTCCACCGTTATTTTGTGGTCCTACTGAATAATCATATGCTCATTGTTTAGATATATTATCCATTGTCTTATTTCATCATTTATACAATCACTTGTCTGCTTAGTTCCATTTGTGATCATGCTTAATATACATACATATTTTGACTGAATATTGTATGAAGAAACTTTGTTTGTGATAGCTCTCCTTCCCAAATGCTACCACTTAAAATGTGTTTTTTGAACAATAATGGGCCTCCACTAGCTAGTTGACATCGCCAATTTTTGTCAACTGAATGCCAACTGATGTCAACTAAATAACACAAAACATTTTTAAAGCATCACACTTAACAGAGACAATGGAAATTTAGTGTCACTGTATAAAATGACCTATGCTCTAACACAAAAAAGTTGAAACCACATAATCAACCCAAATTTAGTTCACATTAATTCAGCTGACATCCAGCTAGTGGGGGCTCAATCTGACTAAATAAATTGACTGGGTAGATTTTTAAAAGAATTTTTTAGATAGTGTTCCTTATGTGGTATGGATTTGCTGCTATTTTAATAAACTGTAAAAATAAATAAACATTTATGGTGGTCGCATTTGATCAGCTATCTATGTCAATCATTCTTTTTGTGAAATTGGTAAGTCAGTAAAAATCGGACACTATGCAACTTTAGCCGTAATTGATGAGGGCCCCTGCTCCAAAAGTAAACGTTCGAAAGTACTTTCTCGCAATTTTTTTACATAAATGATTATGATAAGGCTATATTTATTCTCTAGATGTGTTAAATCAACCATGCGACGTCGTCACTGCGCAACGAAATTTCCATTTCCACAAAACAAACTCAAATAAATATGTTGGAAACCCCACATTGGAACTTTTGCAATTTGCCTTTAATTGCCCGCCTGCGCACTGTCGAGCAAGTGACACAGCTGTAAAAACGATTTATTTACGTATTTAGATTCTATTTATCGTCAAATTTATTCGATATCATTGTATTATTCGACTTTCTGTATATTTTCTATACTGTGCCGCGCTCAAACTTTGGGGGGTCAACCCGCCATCATAACTTCAACATGCTATTGCGACTGGTGACTTTACACCGTGCAAGAGTGGTTCACGTTGGCAGCGTGCCAACGGTATATAATGCATGCGATTTTCCACAAAAAGTTGAAAAAATATTGTTGTTATAGCATCATAAATACGTTATAATTCAGACGTTCGTTGACTTTTTACAAAATATCGTGGTTTAATCATCATTGGCACGCCTCCAACGTGATACCTAAATAGATGCGGGTGCAGAGTATCAAGTCAGTCGGGTATACCTTTCACATCTCACTGATCGCTTCTATTTATCAAATTGCCGAGCGTCAAAGTGAGACGTGGCGCCCTGAACACAATTATAGACGTAATTAGTGGCGTCATACGGCTGTAACAAGCCCCAAAGTGTTGGCGCGAAAAGTGACTTCTAATCATTTTGAGCAAGGCACATCGGTTTATCTGAACGAGACCAGAATTGTGATACCGTTTCTTCAGAATTTTCCATCCGTAATTGAGTACAATATAAATAAGAAATAATTAATAAAAATTTCCACACTTCCTCGAACAATTAGGTAATTTGAAAAGATGTCTGCAAAAAAATGAATTTTTTTCTGAAGTGCTTTACTCTGGCGTTTTTCGAGGAACTGCGGAAATTGCCATACCTGATTCCGGATTTGATGATATCTATCACTTATTGAAATATTATACTTAGGTTGCAATGCTGAATGTGGCACACCCGATGACGGTATTTTTAGCATCCATTTCACTATAATAATACATATTTTATCATTCTATTGAAGAATTCACATAAAGAGTGAAAGACAACTTTGTTGTGAAGTTTCAAGTCTGACAGTTGGCGCTGTGCACACTATTCACCACAGAAATTTGGGAAACTTTTTAATCTGTTTTGGGCACATTTAAGCTTAGCAGAATGAGGAATCTTTGTGAAATTTACTTGACGGCGATCTAAAATCATTCACTCTGGTTAAGTCAAATGCGTTCAAAGCAGAGTTGTGAGCTTTATGAGTTTTGGTGGTGTAATTACTAATGTGTGTGGCCGCAACTACGCAAATCGAAATATTTTCTCGAGTTAAATCGAGAAAATTATTAGTACATTTCAAAGGTGAGACCGACATGAATAAGTGCGGGTGAAGATATCAGGGGCCAGTTCCGCAGTTAGAAGTGAAATGGCAAAGGCTAAGTGAAACGGCAAGTGATTTGGCAAAAGCGAAGTAAAAATAAAAAATTTATTTCACCTCGCCTTTGCGCTTTTATTTACTTCGCCTTTGCCATTTCACTTCTCATTTTGCGGAACTGGCACCAGGTCTCCCGAGTATACAGCAAAGGGCCGAAAGTGAAGGACATTTTCTAAGTACTCGACGCCGTGACGCTTGTGTTTGTGACGCTCACTACGAAAGCACCATTCTTCTTTTTATATCACTATTCAACACATTGAAATCATTCCCTATAAGCATTCACTGGCATCCGATCAAATTTCTAGCGGAAAACAACCCAAAAACGAAAACAAACAGCTGTCGAAAAATACAAACAACAGTCATATCTCGCTGGGAAGATCTTCCTTTATCTTTCTTTTCTTTTTCGGCGATTTAGCCTCCATTTTAACGTTGACATCGGCTTGGCTGCTTTCCAAGTCCACGGTGCGACGTCTTTTGGCTTTTTTCGTCTTTTCATGTTCAATTGCACGTGTGATCTCCTGAAAAAGGATTATAAAAACAACGAAAATTTAACATTTTACGTGGCTTTTTACACTTTCATGACATTTATCATTTTACAGGCTGGGAGTGGCACCTGGCGGTACCCGCAGACTAACGTGAAAACGCCATGGCGCTGGCGCTAGCGCCGGAGCAGAAATTCTGCTGCAGAATGCGGGAGAGTCGTTGGCGCTTGGATCCAAAAGCGCCATGGTGCTTTTGGCGGTACTTATTCATGGAGCTGGCGCCAAAGTGTCATCCGGCTTGTGGTTCATCAAGACTATCAATTATTTCTAGATTTTCTCGATTTTTATACTGACCCGTCGTTTGACTAGATGCACGGCCCCCAATTGAACTCATCCGAAATTGCACTTACAACATCCCTGCAACCAAAGGGCTCATATCTCTGGAAGCACTGCTTGGGTATATCGGGCATGGGGGGTCTTATGTCCTCGAAAGTTATGGCCGGTACGACGGTATCATCCTGATTTTCGGTTTCAGTTTTTTGTGGTAAATCGTTTGAATCCTCAATGGCGAGATGTAGAATGCCGGTGATTGGTTGCGCTGTAAATGAGAAGTACCTAATGTTAATGGATGAGACAACCATTTGCATTAGAGATAATGCGGTAAAAATATTGATGTCGTTCAACGGCTAGAACCCAGATCCACAAATTTACCCGGTGCACAAGTAGCAATATTCGGGCCCCCTTACTTGAGCACAGGTTCTTCATGGGCACTGCAGAGTTTCAGTATGGGGGTTGGAGGGGGGGTTAACCCCCCCAAACGCTCCAGCTATCTACATATGTATCTAGCGATTTACCTTGTCCCTGTACCGCAACGAAACCCTATATATTGGGCCATAATGAACTCCTGCGAACCACCCCGTCCAAAAACAACAAGTATAAAGTCGGCAGACGTATCGCCCTACAAACATTTGCGTCAATCTCTCCCGTGGAGAGTGCATGACGGCATTAGGTATTGTGACGCAATATATTAACCATTGGAATAGATCGGGTCACGTATGAAAACTTGCCCCTTATCCCAGTTACCAGTTGCGTATTATACAAATGAGAGTGAAAACTGAAAGTTAGCTAAAAATCGTTAACATTTGCTTCGCTTTGCCAATTTCCACCTTCATAATTGCTATTTTTGTTTATATACAGGGTTTATAGCTATTGTGAGCCTGTTTTATTCATATTAATAGCGGATTTCGAAATTTTGGCCGGCTGCCAAGTTATTTTCTGTTGGAATGGAGCCAACGAATGAAAAATAAAATACCGTATTTCCTCGAAATACCCCCGGGGGGTTTATTGTTTCAGAGTGAGAATTTTGAGGGGGGGTTAAACGAGGGGGGGGGTATTTCGAGGGGGGGTTTATTATTTCGCCAGAATTTTTTTGAAATCCCAGTACTAAAATGTCGTCTGAAACGTACGCAGACGTTGAAAAATGCAACAAAAATCGCCATTTATAAGACTCTAAAGACATTTATAAGTGTGTAGACGTACAAACACTGTTCTCACATAACAGAGTCATCGTTTTTAACGTGTGTTCTGCATTGTCGGGATGACAAACCGCAGCCTTTGTCATTTACGTTCTCTATACACTAAATTTGGGGGGGGTATTTCGAGGGGGGGGTTTATAAGTTCATAGTGTCCATTTTGAGGGGGGTATTTCGAGGGGGGGGGGGGTATTTCGAGGGGGGGGGTGTATTTCGAGGAAATACGGTAAAAACAAAAACGGTAGTTTGAACGGTAAAACGGTAGTTTGAACGGTCAAATTCTTTACGAGCAACGTTGAAAATGTAGATAACTAGGGCGCGGTACGCACGGACGCAGCAAAACGTCCATTTTTCTTTTAATATGATTTTCTTTTTCAATTTCTAGCGTCCGCGTGGGACACAAGTTTCGTTGTTCGCTCTATTCACCAGCGAATTCTAACTCTCCGATTTTGTAGGGTGAAATGTCCGCTGACTTTACACATGATTAGTGATGGAATTGGCGCGCCGCACCATGGCGCCCTTTTAATACTTTTGCTACTTGTGCACCGGCACAGGGCCCGTTCAACGCAGAGCTAAACACCCAGTAACAAGAAAAGTAGTTATGACAAGTCACAGGCCTATTTAAGTGATAAGAATGGCTACTAAAAAATCCTGTCACTTCTTATCAATTGCCTCGCGAGTCGGGACCATTTTCTCTCCCACCCCATGTGCCCATCAAAACATTCCAGTGATCCCACCATGTCCATCAACCCCCAAACATTTACAAACCTGGGGCATAAGCCTTGCCCTCCTTCGCGCAAGTCATCATGTGCCAGTCAGCGCCATTATTGGCGCGCGCCATTTGCGCCATGGCGTCGGCGCCAGACCAATCCAGCGATATTTCTGCGCCATTTTGCAGCCGCGTCGACACGCTGCGCTTGGAGCGCTTGCGCGACAACTTGAGAGATGCTGACTGCAGGTCGACTTTAGATAACTGGGAGGGGGGGGGGGGGAGTTTATTTACAACGTAATTCCACCCTCGTAAGCATATGATATATTTTGTGTCCAATTCGAACAAAAATATGTTATTTCATTAATGAAGTATATTTCGTGAACGAGTTAAAACACCTGGTTTAAAAAGTTGACAAAATTTCCCCCGCCCCCTTGAATAATTCCCCAGGGGGGTTATTCGAGCAAATACCTGTGCAGGTGCGCTGACCAAGTAAACATCGCACCCATTTAGATCTAGCTGCTCGTCAACTGCACTTGTCCCCGGCGTATTTGTGTTTTGATTTTGGTGAATAGGCTTGTCGCTCTCAGTTTTCTGCGAGCATGATTTCGAAATTGAAGTATAGTTCAACACGTTTAAATCAGAGTAGCGCTGCTAAGGGCTCATACACTAGTTGACATCAAAATTAGGTAGTGTCAACTGTAATTATGTGATTTAAATATTCCTATGCGACAGAGCATAGTTAATTTTATATCGTGAAAATTAATTTCCATTGTTTCAGTTAGGAGTGATGCTTTAAATTTTTTTAGTTGACATTCATTTGCGATGTCAACTAGTGAGTGTAAGTCAACTAGCGAGTGCGGTGATTGTTGCCCAATGAGCACACGCAGTTGCGCTATGAGCGCTGTTGCCATGCGGTGTTTGTTGCCTAGCGGTTATTCGCCGTGAGTGTGGGCCCCAAGTGACAGTAGCAAATCAACTTTCAAAGACAATCAAAGTTATTTGAAAGTAGATATACCTAAACCGGGAATTTTCAGTAACCACATTGAAGAAAATGTACCTGTCGCCTCAAAGGTAGATCGTCTGATGTAAAAACAGCTTCACTCGCGACGCTTTCATCGTCTTCAAAGTGCACCTGAAACGCAGGGAAGCCAAATTTACACCGAATACGCGAACCGATATTACCAAATTTGCTTTGTGGAGGGGGCCATGTAAAATGTAAAGTAAAGTGTCAAATGTAAAGTCAAATGCAAAGTAAACAGTCAATTGTCATGCAAAGTTCAGTAATACAATATTTTCTTTCTTGTTTTGATTGACACTTTACATTTGACACTTTACTTAACACATTACAGGGCTTGGGACTGCCCCCTACAGCATAACGCATCGATCTCGGATTTCAGGATTCCTGATTTTGCAGGTATAGTTTTGCAAATTGTGAAAAGTAAAAAACTCAATTGTGTACACGAAAGTTTTTGAAGAGTGGGGGACCTTCGCCCCCACGGCCACAGTTGATTGAGGTTTGGAAAACCTCTCAAAAAAGTTCACCTTTTTATCCTTTTTCTTCTTCGACGGCGACGTCATACTTGTAATTAATCACTGTAATCATGGGAGAGATCGTTACTGATGGTTTGTGAAAAATGTGCAAATTTTTATCGGAATGTTTCCATGTATACTTATAGTATGGGCAGTTCGGGTGAATACTGCTCTGATTACAATTTATAGCACAATTCGTCGAACAGGTTATCTTTTTATTCCGTCATTTGCACGCCATTTCATCGGAAAATCAGGGGGCACCCCCAGACCCTGTAAAATGTCAAATGTCATGCAAAGTGTCAAAAGTAATGGAAAATGCCCTGCAAAATGGCAACTCGGTTGCCATTTTGCAGGGCATTTTACATGACTTTTGGCACTTTGCATGACATTTGACATTTTACAGGGTCTGGGAGTGGCACCAGGGGCCAGTTCCGCAAGTGGAAAAGTTAAGAGTTAAAACTTAAGTGTTAAGTAAAATGAAAAATGACAAGTTATGAGTAGAGTTGAGAGTTAAGAGTTGAGTAAAACGGCAAATGATTTTACTCAACTCTTAACTTTTAACTTTACCCTTAACTTATCATTTTTCATTTCACTCAACTCTTAACTCTTTACTCTTAACTTTTCCACTTGCGGAACCGGCACCTGCTCGAGCCAATGTACGGTATCACAGGGCATCAATTGTGCAGTGTATACAAGGCACCATAAACATTAAATTCAAACGTAAGAAAGTAAAGTGTGGAAATGGAACGTATGTCAACACCGACAGTTTTAACGATGATCACTTTTTCCCTTCAACCATGATGACGTGATATCCAAATTTCGTTTTCACCGGAGGATTTGTGTACACTGGCTTGTCCACTGTGCTGTTCGATAGGGCGAATGCAGCTTCCTGTAAAATAGTAAGATTTATATCTTTAGCGATTTTTTCTTCTTTTCTCCTTTTTACATTGAAAAAGCCTATATATTGAACGCCACAACCCCCCCCCCAATTTATGAATCTATGTGACAGTAGTTTTCAAGTTATCAGCTATCTATGTATCTCTCCGGAGGAGCGATTTGTAATTTATCCAACCCCCCGGAGGGTAAAATTGTAAACACCCCTGCCTCGTACACACAAACACAAAACATCCAACACACAGAAACCACCAACAAAAACCAGCACTCACCTGAAACGGTCCTACCATAGACCCCCTGGTCATCCAGCCGAGATCGCCGCCCTGTCTGGCCTTGTCCTCGCTGAACTGCATGGCCACCTCGCTGAACTTGGAGCCGGACTCCAGCTTGGCGATCGCTTCCAGCGCCTTGGACTGCTTCTCGCAGAGAATGTGCCGCACCTGGATGTTGGGTTGAGAGTTTTTTGTGGGAGGCATTTTTTAGTATTGGAGTTGGTATCGGAGTATTGGAGTGAGGATGGTAAATATTGTTCGACAAGGACCTCCTGAAACTATATTTTTTCTTTTTGGAACCTTTTCTCAATCACCCATTTCACCTCAGTGCCAGGATGTTATCGTACTTTCGCCCTGCGGGCAGTGCCAGACCCTGTAAAATGTTAAATGTAATGTAAAAAAGCTGTAAAATATCAAATCGCATGTAAAAGGCACTGTAATCTGTCAAAAGTCGTGCAAAATGCCATGGATAATGGCAAAAAAGTGTGTCATTTTCCACGACTTTTAACACTTCGCATGACACTTAAGGTCTTTCACATGACATTTGACAGGTTATTTTATAGGGTATGGGACTGTCACCTGGCCCCGAAGGCGCAAACGAGGCGGAAAAACCCTAGTGATCCAAAAACTTGACAAAAAAATCCAACCGCCCCCCCCCCAACACACTTTGACAGCGGTGCCCCCCTTGGCCTGTTTTCCGCCTGCGTCGTCACCCCCGGCGCCCTTGGCTGCGGATTTCCCCCCGCCCTTCCCTTTCGGTGGCATTGGAATAGATTGTTGGCGTCGGAAATCCTGGCGCTTGACGCCTGGGTCTGGTGGGAGTGGGATCAATGGAACTAGGTGTTATATTTTTTTTCTGGTTTCTAGTATGCAAAATGCAATTGCAAAAATTGCTAAATGTGGGTTGTCTAACAAATCTGTACTTAATAGGTGACTGGGAAGATCAAAGGACAGGGGCCAGTTCCGCAAAATGAGAAGTGAAATGACAAAGGCGAAGTGAAACGGCAAGTGAATTAGCAAAAGCGATGTAAAAAAGTAATTTCTCTTCGCTTTTACCATTTCACCTTCCAATTCACTTCGCCTTTGCCATTTCACTCCTCATTTTGCGGAACTGGCACCAGGTCAATGACCGAAATTAGGCAACAAATGAGGCAGCATGTACTCCACATGGCCCACGGCAATTTCTTGATGTTTTCTCAACACGGCTATATAGTACCGTATTTGCTTGAATAACTGACCCCTCTTGAATCATTACACCGCGTTAGACGAGCCATGTAAAAATTATCATTCTCCTTGAATAACTCCCCGCTTTGGGCATATGATCAATCTCTCATATCCAATTTGAACAAAAATGACGTGGCATTTTGTTAATAAACCAAATTACATTAAATGAGTTGATTTTACAAACATGGTCGAAAATTTTGACGAAGTAATGCATCTTCAAAAAGGTAATCTCTAAAGGTAAAAAGGTAATCTTCTATAATGTTCTATGACCGCACGGCCGAACGAAATGAACGTTTCATCGATCACGCGCCGCAGACATTAATTAACGTGTTTCGTTGGGCGTTATTCAATTTACGCAGGTGTCATTTTATAATCAAAACAATGTCAGCTTTCCACAGATGAAAGTCGGTTTACACTGTATAACCTGCGATTCGCTGTAACGAAATCAAATCTTCCAAAGTTGAAGCAAGCGAAAACTTTATTAGCTCTAGATTATGAATCGTTCTCACGAAATGTGGGACAACAGAACGAAGACACCCTATAAATGCCATTGTCCAAACAAAGAAAAAAATCACGATCAAAAACGTAAAATATCGTAAAGTATATAACTACCTGCGTAACATTAAAGTGGTACAAACCCCAATTTATGGCTGTATTTATGTAAATGAGACAATGGAAAACGTGAATACTTCGTAAATTTTCCAGGGTTCGTACAACTCTGCACATAAATACAAATGAAAGTTCTGTACGGAAATATTTCTGCAAAATTAGATAACTCATACAAATATGGCGCCCTTATGTATTTCTGTGATGTACGAAAAATGAGAACGGCATTATCAAATAAATATTCACAGTACAAAGATGCAAATGCTCACATTGTCGTCACGTATAGAAAATGGCCATAGAGTTTCCTAGAAGTAAATAGGAAATTATAAAAAAATGTGTTTGGAATGGCCTTACACGCACTAGTTGACAAAGTAACCAAATGTCAACTTGTTCCGATCCCAATTAAAAGCTTGCTGACGAGCCGACGAACGACTTTCGAAAGAAAAAGTGTGGAATCAGCAAATGAAGCTCGTCATGAAGTAAATATGTTGGTATATTTACCTATTCAATAATGCGTAGTGTTACTCGTCAGCAAGCTCTGAATTGGGACCGGAACCAGTTGACATTTGGTGTCTTTGTCAACTAGTGTGTGTAGGGCCAATATAACTTTTTTTGTGCAGCCGAATGAATGCAAAATGGCCATTTCCGAGGCAGCATTCTTTACGGACGACACCTGTCAAGGGACAAAAACAGTGCGGTCAAAAAACTCGAGATTGCGAAATTGCGTTTTCGAAAGCATTTTTTCATGGAACAGCAAAACACCATTCGAAACTGAAGAGTTAACGCGATTTCACACGGAAATTTTCATCGAATTGAAAGATGGTACGTTGAGATATGCCCTAAATTTGCTATGAAGTGAAATTTGAGAATAGGTATCATCAATTAGCGGTGAAAGCTTCCAGACAGGCTAAAATTATCCTTATAATCAAATACAATACATAAAGACTACCCCTGTGTCAACACGGGCTTGTCACTTGTCCTTGTCTGATCAAAAGTAAGCCTTCACAAATTCATAAAAAGTTGTATAGGAAAATATACATTAAAATATTTACTACTACAAGCAAGGCAGAAAAAGCTCGCAGGGGACCATGGCAGCTATTCCAACTTGTATTTTCAGATCAACTCAGGATCCTGAATAGGATAGGACAATAAATTCATGAATTTTGAAAAAATTATGGTTCCATGCGTTATCATTTGCCGCATGGGGGGGGGCAAAAAGTTCATCCGTTTTTAAAGTCAAATGTATTTCAAATATGGCCGTAAAACCATGTGCGGAGCTTTTTGCCTGTTTATCAAACGCTACTGAAATCATCTGGGGTACACAAAATGACACTGCTGTATTTGTGTAGTTCTTAAGCGTACTTTATACTTTGCAATGGATACCCGAGTATGCTACAAGTATACGGCGAATGCTCAATTACGAAAGGTATTCAAGCAACTCTCAAGTTTGCATCTGACCATTACAAACTTACAAACACGTAAATACATAAAGTACATAAGTACAGCAACAAAAAAGGATGAAATTGTGGACTGCAAACGGTGGAGGAGTTCCACAATGTAGAAAAATAACTGTAGATTACAAATTCCAACCATCCACAAATGTACCTACCCGTGTCTATAAACGTGTGCGGGTAAAAAAAATTACAAAAAAACGAATGCTCTGAATCGTGAATCAGAAAATGTCACACGAAATATAAATAAAAAGAAAACCAAACAAAACCAAATGCTTCTACAAATATGTGAATATACAAATATAATCTACGAATATTTGAATTGACTATGGCGATCGCACAATGCGATATTCAATATCCAGGGATATGAACATAGAACTTTGGCCGGCACTCACTGCAATAAGCTTTTCACCTAGTTTTCCATTTGTTCACTTCCCATCTATTATTCAGGGATTTAAAAATTTACGACCAATTTCAAAATTCAAGTGGAACTCAAATTGAACCACGGGAAAATATTTTATGACGAAAAAATCCTTGCGTGGTTAATGTCCCAGCCATAATACTTTGTAAAAAACGCGGATATGCCCGAAAAATTCATATTTAGAAATAAACTCATGCGATTGGTAGAATATGAAGGATGTTCATTTGATAAAATTTTCAAAATGTGCACTTGTATGTAGGCAATTAGAGATTACTTTCAAAATCAAGTTTTGAGAACATTTGATCGATCAATATTAGGCTACCATGGTTCAAAAATCATTACAGAATACTGTCTGAAGCATATCCAATGTTCCTATTCCACCAATCACAGAGAGAAAAACTGACAATAAACTGCGCCTATTCAATAAAGAATGGCATTAACAATCATCTACTCAAAAGTTGTGAACCATCAATGAAAAAAATTATACTTTTCAGGTAATTTCTAGAAAGCTAGGCTGTCCGCACAAATATCCCAATGGCAACACCAGATTTTATATGTCCCCTTTTTGAGTGATGAAAAAACAGTTTTTTCAGGCTCATAGAGCATAGAAATGCAAAAAATCTTGTAAAAACGGTGTCAAGTGTCGGGAAACGTATAAATAGGCGCAAGTGGAATCCATTTCCACACTTCCAGCGATTTTTAGTTGCCAAATGAGTTACTTTTCATCCCCATCTGCGGCTATCGACTCAGTCAACCCAATGCGATCGACTGAGGCCGTCGATTTGGTGCCTGTAGTGTTGTAAAATGGATTTAATTCGACTAGAATTAAGAAATTATAAAAGAGCAAGGCTATGTTTTATTGTAACTGCGCACACTAGTTTTGACACGAAATTTCGAACACTCACAGATCACCTTAGATTGCATTTGAGTTTTCTACGAGGTGGCCGTCAACTACAGTTGACGGTGATTAAAAATGATTCATTGTGGAAACTCAAAAACGTTAAAAGCTCAGTTATGAGTTTCCGAAATTCGTAAGAAAACTAGTGTGCGCCCGCCACACTTCAAAGCCGGATACTTCTCAGATGCTCTCATCACGCAAAAAAACATCAACCACGAAGATCCAATCTCCCAAAAATGTGAACCGACCAGCGATGGCGAGACAAGTTGGCTCGTTGCCAGCGAATCTGGCGCGCTCCTCCATGACTCTGGTGCGCAGCCAGGCACGCTGCATGGGCGTCAAATCGGTGGCGAATGTGGGCGGCTTCACCTCGTGTTGCTCTGCGAAGCGCAAATGAGGTTATAAGGGTTTTTCAGTTGTAGTGTGCCAGAAAAGTTTGAATCAAAGATGGAGTTTGAATGTTGTTTCCGGAGTTTGATAGAGCCGTGTATTCTCGATTGGTTAGTCCAGTGAATTCCCAGATAATGTTACCGGGAATTTTTTCGAGGTTGGTATTTCTTATCAGATGTTCTCTCTGAAAAAGGTATATGAGGAAACTATAAACTGACATTTAACGTGAAAGTATATTTTCAAAAACATATGAAACATGTTATGAGTGCTTGGCATGCTTCACGCTTATAAATCTTTGGCTTTGTTCACTTCATAACTTGTTTAGTCCAGGGGAACTTATTCAACGAACAAAACAGAACACTTAAACCAAACATCTAAACATTTTTCTAAACCCTCGAAACCGTCTAAAAAATACCCCCAAATATCAACCCCCCACCCAAAAACCCACCATGGTTCTCCACAACTCTCTCAAACACATATCGATTAATATCCACCGGAATAGCGCACCATCCATGCTGTTGCGCATCCATAACAGTAGCCCTTTTTCCGGGATCCGCTTTTAAGAGCCAATCGATTAATTGTCTCAAACTGGCCGAACATTTTGGCAGGTATAATCTCGCTCTGATTGTGTCGTTGGCCGTGGCGAAGGGGTTTTCAAAGAAAATCAGGGTGTAGAGTAGTACGCCGAGCGACCACATTTCCACCTCTGAGAGTGGGGGGGGGGGGGTGAATTTTGGATGATTATTGCACGTAATATTGTATGTGAAGTTTCAGTGTTTTGCTAAGGTCACATAAAGTGGCACGCGATCAGAGTCTGTATCGATATTTGATCACCAAACACTTCTAAATGAAATTTCGATGCTTGCGTCTTTTAGAAAACATCGTTTTTATACAAAAATCTTTGTTAAATACGACGGTTTAAAAACTCCGGCCATCCCCAGGTGGAATGGCGCCCCACGGCGCTGGCGTTATTTAATGGTGCAGTGCCATAGCGCTACTTGGGTTTGACGCCATTTTCCTGGCGCCTTTCGTCGATAGTGCATAACTATTTACACACCACAGTCTTTTTGCGCCAAATTTGTTCAAAAGCAATAAAATATCTATCCCACCTGGACCAGCGTAGCGATTTCCCGCCAAAACCTCCGGAGCGCAATATTCAATTGTGCCGCAAAATGTGGAGAACTGGCGCCCGCTGCCGAAATAGGCGGCCGAACCAAAGTCGATCAATTTGCAATTGAATCGATTGTCGACAATGACATTTTCATCCTTGATGTCTCTGTGGCAAACGCCGAGCAAGTGCAAATAGGAGACGGCAGACACGATCTGTGTATTTGGGGGGGGGGGGTATTTTTTTTTGGGGGGGGGGGGGATCTGTGTATTTGTGCTTTACTCGTCAGTTCACATTTGCTGTCTACTTTACGTAATTGACGTTTTTTCAATTATCTAGCCCTGTTGAACATTCAGCTGCTTTTTGTCGTTTGAAAACATTAGTTGGCAGTTTCATCGCAATATCTAGCGTTTTTTGCACAAATATCTATAATTTAGACGGCATAATGGCTTATCGATTTCCATTTTCAATATGATTAAAAAATTTCGATAACAATATTCAAATGAAAAAATGCAGCGCTGTCAATATTCGATAACCCTACATCATTCGAACCCTGAAAAATTCTCACCTGTCTAAACATGTAGCTAGCCAACGGTTCATCCAAGTTCGGACGTCTCTCGATGAACTCGAACAAGTCCATGCCGGAGCCGTGCTTCTCCATAACCATCTGGAAACTGTTGTCATTTTGGAACACGTCCAACACTTTGACCACATTCGGGTGTCGAACGCGCGTCAAAAGATGGATTTCTATGGGCACAGCAGCCGGCCACCGTTCGTCCCTGACCCAAGAACCGGCGAGCACTTTTTGACGAGATATCAATTTGGCGATTACCTGAAGTCGAGTGGGTGGGTTTTACAGGGTTTTTTAAATTAATTTTTGTTGCCTTTTGCTGGTGGCACCATTTTTGGGCAGAAACTTCCAATGTAGCTGATAAATGTGTTTTACAGACAGAGTCTATTCGAGTGAACTATTTTTAATCTCCATCAACAGTAGTTTGGACCTTTATTCATGTAGACTCAAATGTGTTAAAACAGATTTATCAGCTTGGGAAATTTCGGCTCAAAACTGTGTGCGTAGCGTCACTAGCCAAACCAAAGCCACTGATTATAAAAAAGCGATTTCAAGAGAAAAAATCTAAAAAAACTCACAAACATTCCATCATTCTTTTTCACAGCCAAGCGAACGCTACCAAAGGCACCTTTACCAATCACATGCAAAGTATCGTATTTCTCCGAATAAGGACCCGACATCAAATTGTTATCGTCCACAATCAACGTGTTCTGTTTTTGTATATTAGCTGGATCTGACAATCCATTCGAGTGCTGGCGCAATTTCCCCCTTCCGACCATGGCGCTGGAACCGAGCGCTTGCGCTGAAATGTTGATAGAAATTGATGAATGATGAGATGTTGTTGTTTGTCTAACTTTTTTGGGGGCAGGGGGTTGTGTGGCTTTTTTCGGAGTTTACACTTCCAAAAGTCGAAATTGTATTTTGATATTTGAATACATTTTTTCGGGCAAAATTTGTTGAATATTTATGATCAAAACTATGCAAACATTGGTGAAAATTGTTTGTCTATACTCGGAGGACATCACACTCTGCATGGAAACCTACCATAACCCATCTGAATAATGAACCAGCAATTCTATAGTTTTTCATAATAAAAATTATTTTTACTATAGAATAATTAATTTCGAAATTTATCAGAACTAGAAGATTTTATTACCGTATTACCTCGAAATACCCCCATGGGGGTTTATTATTTCGCCAGCAAATTTTGAGGGGGGGTTAATTCGAGGGGGGGTTTATTCGAGGGGGGGGGGGGTCTATCATTTCGCCAGAAATTTTACAAAATTCCCCGTACTCAGACGTAGAAAAATACAACATCTTCAGAGGCGTATGAGTGTTTCTAGGCATATACTACTGTATATACACATAAACCCTTCCCTAACATCACTCAGCCATCGGTTTTAACGTGTGTTCTGCATAATACAGTTCACACACTGTGTTATTTGTTATGTACATACTGTTTACACTGTATTTGGGGGGGGGGGTATTTCGAGGGGGGGTTTATTATTTCCCCAGCCATTTTGAGGGGGGGTTAATTCGAGGGGGGGGGGTTAATTCAAGGGGGGGATAATTCGAGGTAATACGGTAATTCAATTGTGGTAAAATTCTGCGCAAAGTATGCGCTCCACTCGGTATTATATATGATTCCTGGTGCCACTCCCAGAGCCTGTAAAAAGTCCTGTAAAATGTCAAATGTCATGAAAAGTGTCAAAAGTCATGGTAAATGCCCTGCAAAATGGCAACTCGGTTGCCATTTTGCAGGGCATTTTCCATGACTTTTGACACTTTGCATGACATTTGACACTACAGGGTCTGGAAGTACCCCTTGATCTATCGATTATCATACTTATGATGAACAAACGACTAACCGAGTAGATCCGACGCGCTAAGATCGCAGTTGAACCCTCTAAGTTGCATGCCATAATTGTATGAAATGCCGGAACTGTGCACCGCGATAAATGGATTACGCAGTTTGAAGTCGGGCACTGAAGACGATCGACTGCCCAGGTGTTTTTTGCTTTTGCTAGTGCTCGGTTGCACCTGCGATTAGATATTTTTCAACGTATTTCGTGGATCTCAAATAGAAAATGGCGCCACACACGCTGGATGTCAACTGAATTCGTGTCAACTCAGGGGTATCTTGAATTTTGACCCTCCAAGTGGTTGGATAGATAGCAAATCGATCCTCTGGAGGGATAGATAGCTGAAAAATTTTCTGGCGGGGTTGGGGGGGGGTTGTGGTGGTTCGATATATAGGCTTTTTCGGGTAACAGAAGGAAGAAAAGGGAGAAAAATCGCTAAAAGTAGGTGTAAAATGGCTCAAAATGGGTATACAAGAGCATCTAGTACTAAATATAGCTGAAAATAGGCAAATAGGAGCCAGAACCATGATTTTGGAAGTGAAAATCTATAAAAAGGTATGAAAAATAGAACCCCCACCCATTCGAGACCCCTGTGTCAACTAAATTTGAGTGAATTATGTCATTATCTGATAGAGCTAGGGTTGGCCGATGTTTTTTTTTAAACGTTTTTTTTTAAAAAAAAACGTTTTTTTTTAAAAAAAAACATGACGTCCGAAATGTTTTTTTTTAAAAAAAAACATCGGCTGAAATTTTTAGTACTAAGCACTAGGTATTTTGCAAAATTTTTGCGCGCAAGCGCGCAATTTCACACACAAATTGACATTGGTGGTTGTTTTCATTGGTTTTGTTGCATTTTTAGTATCAAAACATCCATTTCTATGTGCTACCATGGGTGAATAAGCCGACATATGTTGCTGTAATATAGAATATTGAGGTAATGTGCTTCTATGTACCTCCACAGTGTGTAACTTCACTCCCAAAGTAACAACCTCCTTTTATAACCTTGTTTGATCACCATTCCGTGCCAAACTTCACCTGAAGTCACGAACATTCGACTATAAGGCGATATATGAACGATATGTCGACGAAAAATGGATATTTTTGACACAAATCACCACTTATAATGCTATCCCATGGCTCCACAGCCATTATATGGTCATATTTAACATCACAGAGTATTGCCAGTGTCTGATATACCTATATATGGTGACACTAGGTCATATCTGGGAGCTTTTAAAAAAAAACGTTTTATTTTAAAAAAAAACGTTTTTTTTTAAAAAAAAACGTTTTTTTTTAAAAAAAAACATCGAGTTAAAAAAAAACGTTTTTTTTCCAACCCTAGATAGAGCATAATTAATTTTACATCATGACACCCAATTTTCACTGTTTCTGTTAAGTGTGATTCTTTAAGAAACCCTTTTGTGTTATTTAGTTGACATCTACACGGAATTATTTGACATGAATTAGAGATGTCAACTAGTGTGTGTAGGCCCAAAACAACAACAAAAAAGCCAACCTCAAAAGTAACCCCGCAGCCCTCACATTCATCACTCTCCAATTCCACTGCACTATTTTCACTGCTCATCAACTCAGTGCCGCTGCAATAATCACTGTCCAACATGGTGTTGTACTGGGTCATCGCCATCGCCAGTGGGTGATGTAAACCGGCATTGGGTATCCTTTTGAGCACTAAACCTCCCTGGGAGTCGACGTCTATAGGCGGAGGTTTGCCACCGGGGGGTGGCGCGCATTTGTCTGCGATGGGGGGGGGGGGGGTTGTGGTTTGAGATGTTTAGCCAATGTGAATATAATTTGATAGTTCGCGATGTTAAAATAAAAGCGATATGAATAGGTCTACAACTACCGTATTTACTCGAAAAATATCCCGGGACTTTTTGAAGGGGACTATTCGAATTTCGATGGAGGATTTTCAAGGGGGAATAATTCAAGAGGGGGGCTTATCCGAGTAAATATGGATGTAGGAGTGCACCTGGACCTCCATTTTCCACATCAAAAACCAACCAACCAGCATCAACAGAAAAATAATCCATATCCACATTCTTCGTCAGACTCGCGTGCGGCGTGCGCTGCTGCTGTTTCTGCGGCGCGGCGCCACTAGCAGCCACAACGGTCGCCTGGCTATCTGGCGCCGCCACAGTGGCGCCAAGTTGACTTTGTGCCGCGTCGCCAGCTGCCGTCTGAGCGACAGTAGCGCAGCCGCCCGCTCCGGTAGCGGTGCACCAGCGCTGGTCGCGGTAGATCCACACAGAGTAGAGGAGCACGCCGTTGCGCAACCGCAGTTGGGACACCTCGTACCAGATGGCTGAGGGGTTGGGGGGTATTTTTTTGTATGGTTTGTGATTGTGGATGGAAAGAATATACCGTATTTCCTCGATATACCTCCTTGAATTAACCCCCCCCCCCTTTCGAAATACCCCACATCTTTTCGAACTGAGGAAAAATAACACCCCTCGAAATAACCCCCGTCTGGAATAATGTTCATCATGTATTCGATGTATATGATGTATTAATTGCTGCCAATTTGCATCGCAGCTACACTTAAGACTAGTTTGTGTAGCCGTCTACGTTGATATGTCTAAATGTATCGTGTTTCATCACGTTAATAACCATCTTTGGGTATATAAAAGCCCATCTTTTTAAAAACTCGTATCAAAAACTTATGGGGAAATAATCAAACCCCTTCAAATAAGTCCCCCCTCAAAATTAACACTTTGAAAAAATAAACCCCCTGGGGGTATTTCGAGGAAATACGGTCTATGGAACAATTGTAAACGTTTGCAGACCTACGAGACCTCCGTCCCTGTGTCTGGCATAGCCGGCGTAAGCGCCTTCCACTATTCTGGCACCATTCTAGAAAATGAAAATAGGCGGAGTTGTGCAAAGTTTCTTATATAAAAAAATAATTAAAGAAAAAACCCAAAAAATTCAAACTGAACCCACCTCTCCAAAATCAAACTTCATATGCCCACAAGGGCCGGCCGAATTCGGGGGTTCACTAGCGGCGCTCCTCAGATCTTTTCCGACTTTGAAACTGAATTTTGCGCCAGTGAGCACTGCAACTTCGTCATCGCTTGAATCGGTGGTTGCCGTGGATGATGCAGATGAACTGGCCCCTGATAGACGGAATCTGCGAAATATGGATGGGATGTTGTATTTTACTTGTTATGCAGATGTGAAATCGGATGTGTAAAGTCATATCTGCACGACATTTTGCGTTGTGTCTTCTTCACATACGGGGAACTACGGTAAAGCCGAAAAAGTGTATTCGGATGGAGATTAGGGCTGGAATGTCACTTGGGGCCACTCCCCGACCCTGTAAAATGCTTTGAAAAATGTCAGATGCCATGCAAAGTATCAAAAATAACGTAAAATGTCATGAAAAATGTCAAACGTCTGGTAAAAATCTAAAATAAAATGTGACATTTTATTTTACAGGGCATTTTCTATGACTTTTGACATTCGCGTGACTTTTTACATATAACAAGTCATTTTACAGTGTCTGGGATCAGCGATCAAATCCCAGAAACCTAAACCCCCTTCCCACAGACCTAGGCACCCCAGACCTCTGACTCATGGGGCTGGCACTCCCAGAAGTAGCTCTCTCCTGGTATCCACTTCTCGAATGGTCGCCCAGCCTCAATTCTGTCAACCCGGCCGCCAAAGTAGGCTCCGACAAGATGGCGTCAAACGCAGCGCAAGATTCAGTTTTATTTTCCGCCAATGGCACCGGCGGCGGCGGCGGAGTATCCACGGCTGGCTGCGGCGACTCGTCGCAGAATGTCGGGATTAGGGCGCTGATTGGCTGGGAAAAAAGTGGGGTCAGTTTTGTGGGATCTTGAATTTTTAGCATGAAAGTATGTGGTTAGGTGCGGCTTCCTGAGCCGTTGAAATGCCCTGGTGCCAGTTCGGCAAGTGGAGGAGAACTGAAAGCGCAAACGGCAAAAGCGAAGTGAAATGGCAAGTAAAATGAGAAGTGATTAGTGAAATAGCACTTTTTTAACTTGATTTGCCATATTACGCCGTTTTTGCCTATTTACTTGCCATTCCACTTTTGCCATTTGCGCTCACACTTCTCCACCTGCGGAACTGGTCCCTGTTTAATGTAAAATGTTGTGCAATGTGTCAAAAGCAGGGGTCTCGGATGGGGGGGGGGTTGGGGGGGGTTTAAAATTTTGGGCTACTACCCCCTAACCGCCCCCCCCCAAATCGCCCAGCTATCTACCTATCTGGAGCGATTCTTGAGAAATTATACCCAAATTTTCGCTCAAAATCGCTATTTTTCATACCTTTTTATAGATTTTCACTTCCAAAAGGATAGTTCTGGTTCCTATTTGCCAATTTTCAGCTATTTTTAGTACTATATGCTCTTGTATACTCATTTTGTGCTATTTTACACCTAGTTTTAGCGCTTTTTGTTCCTTTTCTTCCTTCTATGCCCCGAAAAAGCCCATATATCGAACCACCACAACCCCCTCTCCAACCCCCCCCCCCAGAAAAATTTTCAGCTATCTATCCCTCCGGAGGAGCGATTTGCTATTTATCCACCCACTCGGAGGGTCGAAATTCAAGATACCCCTGGTCAGAAGCCATGTAAAATGTCCTGGAAAATTTGCAAACTCGCTTGCCATTTTGCAGGGCAGTTTACATTACTTTTGACACTTTGCATGACATTTCACATTTTTCACATAATGTTCCAGTATCTGGAAGTGCGTGCCCCCAAACCCACAGTGCTATGCAGGTTGTCCTTGCCGGGCTCGTAGCCGAGCAGCGAGTGCACGAAGTGGTCGTTGTAGCTGTGCAGCCGGCCGTCGCGGTGCACCGCCAGCACGCCGGCCAGCGCCGCGTAGGCGCACAGACGCACCTCGTACTTGATCAGTTCGCCCGCTGATGGGGTTGAGGGGTGGGATGTGAGGGTTGGGAGGGTGGAGTAGCGAGTGTTGATATGGAAATGGATTGATTACCAAAATGTAAAATTGGGAAATAAAATGCCAGAATATAAAGGTCTACATAAATATTTATGTACATATATCGGTGTCGAATATTGGATATACCAACACTTTTTCATGAAAAAAGATGCAGCACTCCACGCCTGCATACATCGGATCTGTGAACTCGAACCAGGGGTCTCAAAAGGGGGTTGGGGGGGGTAACCCCTCAAAACCGCCCAGCTATTTACCAATCTATCCCGGAGGCAGCTCAGCTATCTATCCAACCCCTGGAAAGTCAAAATCTAGGAAACCCCAACTCGAACCCTTCCTAATCCCCAGAAAAAAACCCAAGCGAAAACTGACTGTCTTCATCCCTCACAGCAGTAGCCTCATACGACAGCGGAAAATGGGCTCCACATTTCGACTTTCCACAAACACTTTCGCACAGCGTGCACGCCGCTATACTTTGACCCGGCTTAGTTGAACTTTTTCCAGCAGATGTACTTGGTTTGACATCGGCGACGCGTTGTATTGAAAACGAGGGGACTAGTCTGCGAAAAATGGGCGGGGCTTCGGTTTACTTTTGACCCGAGATTTTAGTTGAACGGTTCGTTGAAACACGATGTCAAGGTAATTGGTAAACTGTTGAAGTTAGAAAATCTTGATAATATGTTGCAGATAAGGATTTGGAAGACAAAAAGGTGAGCGATCAGCGACGTACCGCACACAGGGCCGTATCCAGGGGGGGGGGGGCGGGGGGGCTGCAGCCCCCCCCCCTTCCCGGGGCGAGACCAGAAAGTGACCGGAAAATGCGACTTTTTCAACGTCAGCGTAAAAAATTTTGCGCGCGAGCGCGCATTCTTCACCTGACATTAGGTATTATCATCAAGTTTGCTCCATGTTGCCGCAAATCGTTATAAATACACTCTATGTTGTGCTTTTTGCTGTTTTGTATGTATATTTACATACAAATACAGCGTTCCATGGCGCTGGCGCCAACGCCAATGGTGCCATGGCGTGGCGCCTACTAATGGCGCCAGCGCCATGGCGCCATTCCGACACTATGTAGCTAAAATTTTAGGGGGGGGGCTGAGCCCCCCCCCCCCCTCGCCGGCCTCCGTAAACAAGCAGCCCCCCGCCGCTCAAAAATCCTGGATACGTCCCTGACCGCACATGAACGTTTTGATGCACAAATTGGACTTGCAATCCATACTCTAGATGGTAAGTGAGGCATCTAGTTCCGAATGTCGGTAAAGACCAAAGTGTAAAAAAATGAGTTAAGTGCGGATCTGTGATAAGTGCACTTATTTCTTCATGATAGCAAAAGAATTTTTTCAATATCTTATACCGTTCCCGAGATATATATATGCCGATTTTTAGAAAAAACAAAAAAAATCATCCGAAACAGGGTATCTCCACCCTCAAATTGGAAAAAAGTCACTCGAAACAGGGTATCTCCAAAAAGAGCCACCAAAAATTTCACTCGAAACAGGGTATCTCCACCAACGGAAAAAATCATCCGAATTACGGTATAGATTTGACGCAAACAGTCCAAATTCCCATACAAAACAGAAAAAATCATCCGAATTACGGTATAGAATTCCAAACCAGTTTTTGAAAAAAATCATCCGAAACAGGGTATCTCCAAAAAAATCTTTGTCGGAAACAGGGTATCTTCAAAAAGTCTTTGTCCGAAACAGGGTATCTCCACTGCTCTCAGGTAAGAAATTTGCTCTCAAGTTGATCCAGCAGGTGATGGGCCAGCAGAACGGCAGCACAACCGGGCCTGTTGATCCCATGGACTAAGTGGAGATACCCTGTTTCGAGTGATTTTTTTGAAAAAAATCACTCGAAACAGGGTATCTCCACTGAATCTGCTGACCTGCTATCAATCAAATCATCATAACTCTAGCTATATACGCCGGCCGCAGGGTTTAAAATATGGAAAATGTAGACAATTCCATAAGCTTTTCAAAAAGTCTTGGGCAAGACTTGTCACTTTAAAGTTGCCCGCTCGGGCCAACTTTGAATTTTCAAATGCAATTTTGGAAAAACCTAAAATGATGGAGATACCGACATTCGGAACTAGATGCCTCAAGTGGGCTCAAAGGATTACCATCTGCCACATTTCATTTTGTAAGTTTGCGCAAGACAAAAATTTGAACCTGCACAGGTCCATGCCTAGCATGTCAGATGTCCTCTCATATCCAAAAAGTTGAGCCAAATTTTCCTCAGTAGAGCAGAATATGCGACCCTGCAAAATGGACAGTAGGTAGGTAAGTAACCATCAAATCCAAAAAACAACACCACCCACCACAGAAAAAAACCCACCTTCAACCCCAAAGTACACTCAGCCACGATCCTATCCACAGGCTCCAACAAAACCAGCCACCTCCTAGGGGTCGAATCGGCATCTCCACCAAGTGTAGATTGGGGGTGCGAGTGCGCGCACACTTTACGATCACTTGACACTTTCTCGTGGCTGGAGCACTTTTCGCTGGTGGTTATGGTAGAGTCGTGGTGGCAGGGGGTTACTACTGTGGGACGACCCCCGGGGGTGCTAGCGCCGCTGCACGGCGCGCCTGTGAGGGGAGGGGGTATTTTTTCAGATCCAAAATGTCAGATTTCGTTTTAGTGTTGGCAGTGATCCACGAAAATACCGGATGTCCCCGAATAAGTCCCCAGGGGAGTTATTTTTTGTCATGGGGGTTATTCGGGGACTTTTTACGGGTGTTTTTCGAGGGGGGTTATTCGAGGGGGACTATTCGAGGGGGATTATTCGAGGCGGATTATTCGAGGGGCGAGTTATTCGAGGGGGAACCTATTCGAAGATATAAAGTAGACTCGAAAGTCAACCCCCAAAACCCCCAAACCCTAACCGACCAATGGCCATTTTATCTCCAGTCAGGCTCAAATGCTGCCCCACCCTATTATGTTCCCTTCGCGCAGATGAAAAGATACCCGCAGTAGGCGTGGCGGCGGAATTGCTTTGATCGTGGTGCGGGTGAATTGCGGTATTTGCAGATGCGGTTAGAATTGGATAACTCCAAACGGATACGGGTACGTGTTTGTTGAGACCTCGGCTGTAGACTTCGATCTGTGTGGAGGAGGATTTGTGAGAGTGGATGGAGGGTAGTGGGGGTTGGATTTTATGGCGCTGCGTACTAGTTGACATCAAAATTTGTGTCAACTGAATTCAACTTAACTTTTGTTATAATGTGATTTCAACTTTTGTATGTGATAGAGCATGGCCAAATTTTTTCGCTTAATGGGACACTAAATTTTTTGCTTCTGTTAAGTGTCACGCTTTTTCTGCTTTTCCCTTTAAAAGGTTTTTTTTTGTTTTATTTTTTTTACATTCAGTTGACACGAATTTGCGGTGTCAACTGGGGTGTGTGGGCTCAACGAGCCCCACAGGCTTGTTGATTTTGTTATATGTAAAAGCGCCAGAATTTACATCGACCATTCAATTCAATTCAATCGTGCTTTTGCCTGACAAGCTCGGCTATTATTCTCTATGCAATTAATTGGGCCGTCAGAGAAACGTGTCGGGCTAAAGCTGATTTCTGCGGCTGAAATCGTGCTATCATAGTGAAAATAAGCGATTATAGATTTTAATACGATAATTACTACTTCCGGAATACTATCGACACCGGATGCTACTAACAGATGGAATACGAAAAAACTATGCGCCAGGAAATATAACTTTTTTCCAAGCAAAGAACTTTGATCTTTGATCAGTGGCCCTTTCAAAATGTGTGCCCCATCCTATAAACAATTTCGTATCATAAATGCTGATAAGAAAATTTGGTGGAATTTCACAACGTGGAAACATAGTGGAAAAATACCTTGCGGTTCCATTGAAATGGCGGTAGCACCACTGGCTCCACATCCACAGAACACATTTTTCCTCAAATTATTTCCGGGTTTTCCCAGGGAAAAACAATACACCTTGCAAAAATAACTAAAATGAACCACAAGTATATAATATATACAGGTATGTTGACATTCTCTTGACTATTTAATGAATATATCTCAAGTCGTACTCGGCCCTTCCAGACACTTTTTGATTTTTAAGGGGGTGTGTACTTTGGTTTTTGCAAAACTAGCCATGCAAAAGCACAGCAAAATATTTTTAGCAGAAAATAAAAAATTAAAAACATGAAAGAAACCATCTTACTACCTATATATTTGTACACAGTATTTATCGCACGCAATAAAAATGTTAAAATTGAAATGCTTAATGCTTAACCGAACAGCTACAATTTGCAAATTCACTTTTGCACACTTAAATTCACCGCCTTGTTCAGCTGTTCAAGTGTCTTCCAGAAGCTTATATTATATTCAATAAACTACTCAGCACACACATTCCTCATGGGATCTTTAATTAATATGGACATAATTAGTAGTCACATTATTAGTGAAACAAAATGAGAAAAAAACAGGGTGGTGCACCACTAAATACCTTATAATTGTAAATTGAAGAGCGAAAATGCACTCATTCACTCAATGTAAATCAGTTTTAATTGGCAACCAGATAATATACCTAAGTAGAATACGATATATTGAAGTTTTACTTAAAGTTTAAGTATACTTTGAAGACTGAAGTTGAAGCATCGACATACATATTTGCATGCAAAGAAAATAAGTTCCCAAGTGTAAATACATGAAAGAAAACACGACTAAAATGGATGTATTCACAAATTTACGTCTTAAAAAAACGTAAAAAAATTCAAGGTTTATGAGACACTTCGAAGGTTGGAGGTCGGACGCAAAAGCCACAAATAAAAAAAGCATTCTTTATTGAAAAAAGCCAGTCACGTGTACGCAAGGACACGTGTAGCATCCGAATGAAACAAACATTAAGCATTCAAAACAAAGTAACCTGGATACACACGATGTCCATACAAAACTAGAAAGTTCCAGAGTATTTACGCCAGTTAAAATACAATAAGTACAGCGCGTACATAAATGTGTACCGTATTACCTCGAAATACCCCCAGGGGGTTTATTATTTCGCCAGCAAAATTTTAGGGGGGATAATTCGAGGGGGGGTTATTCGAGGGGGGTCTATTATTTCGCCAGAAATTTTCAGAAATTTCCCATACTCAGACATAGAAAAATCAAACAATTACATAGATAGATATGTGGTTATAGGCATATAAATATAACTGTTTATACACATAAACCCTACCCTAACATCACTCAATCATCAGTTTTAACGTGTGTTCTGCATTGTACAGATCACAAACTGCGGTATTTGTCATGTACGTTCCCTTTACACTCAATTTTAGGGGGGGTATTTCGAGGGGGGGGTTTATTATTTCCTCAGCCGAATTTTAGGGGGGTATTTCGAGGGGGGGTTAATTCAAGGGGGGATCATTCGAGGTAATACGGTAACTATCTGACTGGATCTCCCTCCGCTTATTAAATAATAAAAACCTGACTAGTTCTGGATAAAGGACTAGTGAAGAATATTTTCACTTGCGCTGACAACGGCATACAGCTGGAGGAAATCCAGGGAACTTATCTAAAACTCTTACTCTTAAAACCTTGAAAATGTACCATTTTTGTGACATTTAAGATTTAGAAACTAAAAACACACCTTGACTTTTTTATTTTTTATTTTACCCAGGGGTTCAGTAGGGGGGGGGCTGGGAGCAGCTACCCGAAAGCACAGGTATCTATGTCTCCAAGGAATTTTTCTGCTATGTAATCCAAAAATCTAAATTTTCACATCCGCCCCACCCCACGAAGCTTTGATGGCAGGGGTCTCCAATGGGGGGGGGTTACACCCCCTCAAGCAGCCCAGATATCTATCTATCCCTGAGGCCGCTCAGCTATCTATATATCCCGGAGGCAAAATTTGGGGCTACTACCCCCCAAACACCCCCCACAGATTTTTACCTCCAGAATCACTAGTTGATGTTCCTTATCGCCTATTTTCAGCTATTTTTTGTAGTATAAATATGTTCTCGTATACATATTTTGAGCTATTTACACCTACTTTTAGCGATTTTTCTCCCTTCTACACCCTGGAAAAGCGTATATATCGAACCCCCGCACCCCCCCCCCATTTTTTTCCAGCTATCCATCCCGGAGGCCACTCAGCTATCAATTTATCCAACCCCCCGGAGGGTCAAAATCTAGGAGACCCCTGTGTGATGGAATAAGCGATGGCTGATGATCAGAAAAGGGAATAATCTTTAAATTAAATGTTAAATGTGTGACCTTTATATGGCATGTATTTAGATAACCTTCATGATTTTGTTATGACACAAAAACAACTTTGACACGGAAACCTATGATAAATAATTACCCGACTGTGTCGGCCGACATTTTTTAAATGTCCAGCGAACACGCCATGAAGCCACGCAAAAAGATAATAAGTTCTTTATCTGCTCTAAATCACATATTTTGTTGTCATAGGGCATAGTGTTTATCGTATATGAAAAACGGCAGCATTCGTTTCAGAAAATGAAAACATAGATTTGATTGAAATATTTATCTAGACAGTGGCGAGAGAAAAAAACAAGTGTGAAAGACAGGTTTTCTGGCCATTTCAATAATATAAACTACTCAATAAAAACTAAATGTAAAATAAGTTGTCGAAGTGACCGAACTGGTAAATTCGTATGCAAACTCCTATGCAAAAATCAACTTGAAAATCATAGCTGTTCGGTGGGGTATTTAAAACCCCGGTGTCAAGTAAATATTGTTTTCCGGTATTATAAGCAGTGTGTGATTATGCGCAAAGAAATGCTTACGTAAATTAAGTGTGAAAATATGCGCATAGCATTCACCCGTATATAGACACAATGTCAGGGACAGGGACGTATCCAGGATTTTTGAGCGGGGGGAGGGCTGCTTGTTTACGGAACCCGGCGAGGGGGGGGGGCTGAGCCCCCCCCCTAAAATTTTACCTTAATGGTGATTGAATGGTGTCATGGCACTGGCGCCATTCCTAGGCGCCACGCTACGGCGCCATTGGCGTCGGCGCTGGCGCCGGAACCGCTGCATATGTATGTAAATATGCATACATATAGAGCGAAAAACGTATATTTGTGTACATGTAATGGGTATTTGGGATACAGGGACCGGATGTGCAGACAATAGCTCATGCGACAAAAGAATTTTTTGCAAACACCTAAAAAAATTGATACTGAAAATCGCATTTTCCTGCACATTTTCATCTCTCGCCCGGGAGGGGGGGGGGGCTGCAGCCCCCCCCCGCCCCCCTGGATACGGCCCTGGACAATGTAAATGCAAATATACGCAAGCAAATGCATTCACGCTGATCTAAGAACCGCAAATATCCGGTAACGTAGTACCTACATCAGTTTACTCGGAACTGATAAAACCTCCAGAAAAATTAACTGAAAAAAGCAGCCATCGCGAAATCAAGTAATTTTATACCATGGAGCAGACAACGAACAGTACACACGTAAATGTTTACAAATTGATGAGCGCACAACCCCAAAACACGTGGGGCAGCTTTTTTTATCATCAAAACGTTTACATGCATAGTAGTTTAATTGTTTACTCAAATTGCAAAGTTTTTGCGGCAATGGCGCCGCCAATCACACTAGTTTGCACCGTGACTTGGTGAAAACTGAAATTTAATTGAACGAATTGAACTCCGTTGAACAATTTAATTTAATTGAAATTTTTATTTAAATTAATGATAGTTTAAATTTGAACATTTTGAAAACTAAAACGCACATAGCATACAATTAAGGCGTCTAATTCTTAAAGCCGACAAGTCCACAAAATGCGATTTTGAGTAAATCGCATATTAAGTTTCAGACCGAATTCCATGCCCATGGTGCGTGTCCAATTTGGCTCTCTCATGCTTTCCATTAAGTTCCATATGTTGACAATAAAGTGTCAAATTTTCAGCCCCTAATCTCAACCTATATGTGTAAAATGGGGTGCCCATAAAATTCCATTCGGTCGGAGTAAAACTGTTTTGGGGAGGGAAATGGACTTGTCGACTTCTTGCGCGCGAGAACATTTTTGTTCCCGGCGACGACGAGGCAGCCTTATGGGAAATTTATGGACTTGTCGACTTTGAGAAATCGGTTTCTACAGTGGACTTATCACATTTCTTGCGTTTTTCCCATAAAAAAGTGCGGAGGATGGACTTGTCGACTTTTAGCCCTAAACTAAGTGGACTTGTCGACTTCTTGCGCAAATTTTTTGCATTTTTCCCAAAAAATGTCAAATTTGGCACTATGGCATATGGGCATATGAAGTTAAAAAATTTATTGAATATCCTGAAATATGTGCGGGAGTAGCCCCAGATGACGTTTCGGGGCCTAACTCGTTATTTTCAGATTTTGGACTTGTCGACTTTTGGAATTGGACGCCTCAATTGTTGTAAATAATTGGATGTCGCCATGTCGCCATTTCAGTTTTCACAGAAGTCACCGTGAAAAGTAGTGTGCGTAGGCACAATCTAGAAAACAACCTGCGGGGACACGTGAACGTGATGTGTTTTCGAACGTTCCGCTGTGAACCGCTGTGAACTACGGGACACATAAACGTGTTTTTCTTATTCAAGTTTAGCATACACCTAGATCTAGATAACCGTGCGATAACATTGGGTTATTGAAAAAACTAATGGTTTGAGGTGGGCACCCATGTGGAACGGGCTCTCTGACAGGCTGGCTTTGCGGTAAACCGTACTGTACGGTAAATCTTCATTTTTGCGGTAAACGGTAAGGTACCGTAACTTTTCCGATGGTGTCGGCATGTCAACTGGTGCCGATCCCGATTCAAAGTTTGCTGACGAGTGGACGAACGATGTTCAAACGCAATCTTTGAATAAGGATCGGAACCAGTTGACATTTGGTGTCGATGTCAACTAGCGTGTGTGGGGCCATTCTGCCACAATACTCTCTGGTGCAGTATTTATAAAAACACTTCCCGAATGATCAGTCTATTCACATAAGTACTAGGCATGTATAAATAGCACTTAACAATGATCACAACGATAAAGCGAGATTCGTATTGACAAAAATGGGCTATTTTGAGAAAATGTCAGAAAGTTTCTCAAAAAAGGGGAAAATAAAATACTCCTGAGGAGAGGCGAAAGAATAGAAAGAAATTTTCTGATTTCTGTAATAATCTCTCAAAAAGTAAAAAATTTCTGGAAAGTCCCAGAAAAACATAAAATGAAAATATCATTTCTCTGATATTTTTAAAACAAGATATCCGAGCGATTTTTTCAACACTACGCGCATTATGCTACATATTCAGTTAATAGTCAAGGAAGCGCATTTCAAAATTAAATAGAAAATACATCATTCTAGTGAAATATATAGAAAAAGTTTGACAAAACAAACAGCTCGCACGTGTCCGTGTCAGGAGCTACTTGGCGCCACGTGGCGCCCCAATCACAACGCACATCAACGTTTATATAGGTATGTATATTTGTGTGTGTGTGACAGGTACGGCTGCGGCCTGCACACTAGTTGACACTTGTGTGTCAACTAGTGTGTGGGCCACCAACGTGTCGCAAATTTAGCTGCTCATTGACACAGGAAATGAACTGCCACCGCTTGCAAGAGTGTGCATTTCAAGCGCCATTGCGAGAAAATGCGAAAAATAGGCATAGGGTTACTTCCTTGTTTATTGTTTTTAAAATTAAAACTTTTTAAAACACCCGGGCAGGTATCAATTGACAATGGTTTTCGGTTTCGGAACTGGAAAATGCGCTGGGGATCGGAATCCTGTTTACAGCCTACCTACCTACACGCAGGGATTAAATTTAATACCCGCAGTGTTTCGGGTAGCACCGGGCAGCGCTCGCGAAAAGTTAAGGTATGCGCCGCTAGATTACCGTATTACCTCCAATATAAGGTATATAAAAGAAAAGTTTTTTTTTCAAATGTTCATATACCTGTCCAATGTGAGCCATCAAGAAACCGGTCCTTCCTGTAAAAGCGCTGGTTAGAAAGCGAAAAAAAACAGCTTAAAGTACGTGGCCAATACCTATTTAACCTAGTTAAGGAAAACTGAACCTAAAAACGTTAGGGTATACCTCCAATATAAGGTACCCTCTAATAAAAGGTATAACTTTTGGCTTTTTTGAACGTGACGACATAAATATATGGCATACCTCCAATAAAAAGTATACCTCTTATATAAGGTACCCTCTAATATAAGGTATATCAAAACGCTGAAAAAGCTGACGATATCAATATAAATAAGTTAATGCGGTAAATGTGCTTCCGTTTGGCCTACTAAAAACGGTAAAAATTAAAACAGGGAAGTCAAAAATTTACGCCACTATCGGGCTTATTTAATTACGCGCCGTGTTTGTCGAAAACTGCAGAAAAATTTTGGAGAAAAAAACATTCTCAAGCATGAAACACTAGCGGAACGGAATTTGATTAATCTGACATGCGTCCGATTTTACGTGTTCCACCGTGACTAAATTCATAAACAAAAATTTGGAAAAATTGTAAACTAGTCACGCCCGATGTGTTGACAAAAGTATCAAGGCATGATGTATGAGTGTTATTGTTTTTGTATTTATCTGTGTACCAGAGTTGTGAAAAGTGCTGAACTTTTTTTAAAGTATACGTAAACGTAAAGTATTAATTTTTACTCACCCTAAGTACAGAAAACAAAGTAAATTTTTATACTTTTACTCATGAGTAAGCATGAGTAAAATACTTTTCCGCTCAGAAAACGTAAAAGTGAGTATTTTTGAGGAATTTTGCCCAAATTTTCACTCAAAATCTCCAATTTTCTTACCCTTTTGGCCATTTTAACCTTCAAATTTACTAGTTCATGTGTTATTTGCTCTTTTAGCTAACAATTTGCCTATTTTTTTGCTTTTTTACCCTTTTTCCTCATCTTTCCCTTGAAAAAGCCTACATTCCCTTGAAAAAGCCTACAACAAAACCTATCTGAAATACGTTTTCTGTACTCGAGTACTTTCAAAAAGTATAAGTAAAAGCGAGTACAGGTACTGTTTTCAAAGTATACGTAAACGTATTTACTCAGTGCTCGAGTATACGTACTTTTCAATAAACGTAAATACGTTTTAACAACTATGCTGTGTACTCCCAAATTTTTGTTTGCTGTTTGTGCCATTAGTGCGGCTCTCACAAATCTCCCACATGACTATTATCAGTATCGCAAAAACGAAAAAATAAATAAATGTTTCCCGCTTGACCAAAACTACAAAAATTTCTGATTATATTTACAATCTATTTTGTACCACTGTCAACCATTCTCAATCAACAGTTACATTAGAAAAGGTCCCAAGGTATTTAAATGTTAACAGGCATGTACATTCAATTAGCTTGATTGCCATTATTAGAATAGATAAGCGCTTCGAAGAACCCAGAATCTGGATAAAACCAGTTACATATTATCAAATTTCGCAGTTTATAAAATTACCTCCTCACAGACATCACACATAATGCATAAGTACATCGGATCATTTCAACAGTTCGTGCAAATTGAAACTGACACTCCCGAACAGCAGGGCAGACGTTTCAAACTTTTAATCAAATTATATATTAAAACGAATTCCGGAATTTGGTTGAAATTTCAAACAAAATGGGAATTTTTCCAGACAAACCAGACACATTTTTCGAGGCAACTCGATTCGTTGAATCGACATTGAATCGAATCGGGTTGAGCCAAATTTAGAAAATAAAAAAACGACACATATTTTTATTTTATTTAAAATCTTAAGTTGGGAGGTCCACAGATATCTGAAATATGCAAAAACTAAACCATCTATATCTGCACATTTAAACCCTGAACAAGCAGCAGAAATATTTACCTTCCGGGCGCCTTTTATGTATTTACGCAATATTTTTCTTTTGCGTCACCAAAACAAAGGTGTTCCCCAATAGCGACAGTACAGGTTAAATATACCTATATTTAAATGCAAAAGTGCGTAAAAGCCGTGGGAAAATCGCGAGGCACTTGTGTGAAAACTGCTACAGACCAATGCAAAGTTCTGTAGGGCGTGGAAAAAAAACTTTTTCGCACGGCGAAAATCAAACGACTTCAGTGGCATATCGGTTATCATGTATTTGCACCATAAATGTCAGTTTCAGTGAAATGACTTTTCAAGCTTTTATCAAAAACACATTCGCATGTAAAATGTCAATGGACCACACTACGCAAACAAGGGTCCCACGCACAAAACTGTGTGTTTTCAGCTGTCTGCAAAATATCATAATCTATCAGGTGCCAGCCCCAGACCCTGTAAAATGTCAAATGTCAGGCTAAGTGTGATATGTCACGCAAAGTGTCAAAAGTCATGTGAAATGACCGGGGCATTTTACATGACTTTTGACACTTTGCATGACATTTGACATTTGACAGGGTCTGGGACTGCCCCCTGATCAAACAGTCGCAGCTCCGCTACTACGCAAATGTTGAATGACGTCAATCGGATGGAACAATATGTCCAACAAAATACAAGGAACCGCTGCGGTGTGTTTCGCCGTAAAAAATGGCTATTTCGCACAATGGGGTCGCGTAAAAATTTATGCAAAAAGTAGACGCACTTATGTGTCCGACTGAAATACCTATGTAGACAATTTGGGCAAAATAGAGGGGAATAAATAGTTGCGTAGCTGCTGGAACGGGAATCAAGATACCAAAAAAATGCGAAAAAAGTAGTTTTATGCCGCCGTACCATCTCTCAATGCACTTCCAACTTTTCTGACATTCTTATCCAGTTTAAAATGCTATCCACTGGGTGATTGATCAAAAATAATAAAAAACAATTCATCAACAATTCATGAAAAATAATAAAACTTACAACTTTGCCATAAACTGGTCTCAACTTCTTTTCCTTGTTGATCAAACTGTCATCTGTAAAAGTAATCGCTGTGCCATTTCTATTTCTAGCTGCCGCCAGATTGTTAATTGGCTGCGATCCAATTTTGATCAAATCGCTGAATTTCAGCCCAATCAGAGCATTCGCGTCGATGCCGAACATCGATGAGACAACGTCGTTCGCAATCAGTATCTGCGAGTGAAATTTTTCGATCTGATTTCAACTACACTAGGTGGTTTTGAAGAAAGTTATTTGAAAATTGAAAGAAAAATCCGTATTTCCTCGAAATACCCCAAGTGGGTTTATTTTTTAGAGTGCAAATTTTAAGGGGGTAATTTTTTCCTAGTCTCATTCAGAGCTGCGAGTATTTCGAGGAAATACGGTAAATCATTTAGAATGACTAGATCGATTGAAAACGTATAAAATTAGTTTACAGCTTCGTTTTACCGTCTCTAATGTTACATAAATTTCGGCCTTCTACACACATTTCGGTTTCAAAGTAGCAGAAGCCACTAAAACACCAACCCCCCACCCCAGCAGGGGTATCTTGTATTTTGACCCTCCGAGTGGTTGGATAGATAGCAAATCGCTCCTCCGGAGAGATAGATAGCTGAAAAATTTTCTGGGGGGGGGGTTGGGGGGGGGGGTTTGGGGGGGTTGTGGTGGTTCGATATATAGGCTTTTTCGGGGCATAGAAGGAAGAAAAGGGAGAAAAATCGCTAAAAGTAGGTGTAAAATAGCTCAAAATGAGTATACAAGAGCATATAGTACTTAAAATAGCTGAAAATAGGCAGTTAGACGCATGAACCAGTGATTTTGGAGGTGAAAATCTATATATAGGTATGAAAAATAGCGATTTTGAGCGAAAATTAGGGTATAGTTTCTGAAAAATCGCTCCAGATAGGTAGATAGCTGGGCGATTTGGGGGGGGGGGGTTTAGGGGGTAGTAGCCCAAAATTTTGCCTCCGGGATAGATAGATAGCTGAGCGGCCTCCGGGATAGATAGATAGCTGGGCGGTTTGGGGGGGGGGGTAACCCCCCCCCCATTCGAGACCCCTGCACCCCAGTAGTCTTTACCCAACCCACCTCAGTAGTCTGTTCATCCAGCGTCAACAACCCCTTAATCTGCACTTTGGACGCTAGAGGCGCGTGCTGCTGCGGCTGGCGAAAAGCGCTCGCTGGCAACCCGCCAAATCCTGAAGCCTGAGCCTGAAAGGCGGCCGCGGGCGGCATGATCCTGGGCTGGCCGGCCAAAGCTGCAACCTGGTGCACGGCGGCTACAAGCGCTGCATTGGAGCTGGGGCAGTCCCGGACCCTGTAAAATGCCCTGGAAGATGGAAAATGTTACGCAAAGTGTCAAAAGTCACGTAAAATGCCCTGCAAAATTGCAACTCGGTTGCCATTTTGCAGGGCATTATACATGACTTTTGACACTTTGCGTGACATTTGACATTTTACGCGGCATTGTACAGGGTCTGGGACTGGCACCTGGTCGTCAAGCTGTCGTCCGTGCTCGCGCAGTCGCCCAGGCACGCTCTGAGGAGCAGTGGCGATTTCGCGCGCGATGTCGCCGTTGTGGGTGGACTGAAAGTGGGCGGAGTCCGATTGTACTTTGGGTGTGACGTGTGACGGGTTGGTGACACACAATGGCGGCCCGCACACTAGTTGACACATGTGTGTCAATTGGTCTGCGTCAACTCAGATTTCGGCTTCACGTGTCACAGAGCGATCTCCAAATGGACATGCGGCAATGTAAAATAGTAAAAAAAAACATATTACGGCAAGTGCATTTGCAGATCGCTCCGCGACAGAAACCAAAATCGGACTTGACACAAACTAGTTGACACAAGTGTATCAACTAGTGTGTGGGCCGCCAATAGTGCGTTATTTGTGACGTTGAAATGACATCATAACAAAAATCTCAAGGTGAAAACACTCAAGAACTCACCCAGAAGCGCTAATCATCTCATTCGGTCTATCAGGGCTCTCAAACGACACACCAGCGCTCTTCGCCACAATCGCATTCACAATCTTTATCGGCGACGCTCGACTCCGCCCACTCAGCTGACCAACTTGGCTGACTTGGGGCGAACATTTGGGCGTGGCCCAACTGCCCAACTTCGAATCGACCGAGTTTTCCCTGCCGTCAGTATCTGGCACCAGCGTCCGTTTGGGGCTGTGATGGGCTAAATGGACGCATTCGTGCCGCCACGCGCCTACAGGGGCGCTGGGCGGCTGCGGCGGCAGAATTGACTGGTCGTCGGGGTACACGTGCAGTTCCGTCCAGGTTCCTGGGGGGGGGGGGGGCGGTTGAAATCGTTTGAAAGGGAAAAATAGAAAGTCCATTTTAGAAACGTTTTTAGTTTAGGTGAAGCTTTACTTTCGCCGAAGCCAAGTTGAAATCATGTAAAATGTTTACAAGCCATTCGGAACTTGAATGATCTACCGATCAGTTGACATCAGTTTCAGATCTACCCCAGATGGGGGTGTGCATCAGCGCAAGTAACCTCTCTCTCAGCACAACTAACCTCTCAGCTCAAGTAATCTACTCTCTATCACGTGCTGCCGCGCTACCGCACAATGCATGTATGCGACGGCATGATGAAAGGAGAATGCAGGGGCACACCACCAGAATGCATGGTTTCATTTGTAACAAAATCTGGTCATTCCGCCACACGGCAACACGCACATTTATTGATCGTGCAGCCGCGTCTCAGCAGCAAGTGGTACCCGATGCGGCAAATCTCTTTATCGATTGTGCGGCTGCAGCACATGGGGTGGGGGCGCAATGCACAGCGGCGCATAGGGTGCGCACTTGCGCTGAGAGCTTGCTCGCGCCGGAGTAGTAGATTACGGAGCACTGAGAGCTTATTGGCGCTGAGAGCTGAGAGTTCACAAGCGCTGAGACTTCACAAACGCTGAAAGTTAACTCGCAGTGAGAGTTCACCCAGCCCAGACTACCCCCAAAAACAACCCCAAAAAACCACCCACTCGATCGGGCAATGTCCTGCGCGGCCGCCTCGGCCGCCCTCCTGCAGCTGTTCAACGCCGGCGGCCCACTGAGCTTCTTCGGGCCGCACTGCTTGGCGGCATCCTGTTCAACGTAGGGGCTGCACACTTGCACGTTGAGCGGGCACACGGAAGTGGGGTAGGCGTGGCCCGATGTGGATGTTGAGGGGGTGGGTGGCAGCGGCTTGTGACCTGGGAAGGGGGGGGGGTTAGGGGGTGGGAAATGGGGGTGGGGGTTACCCCTCTCTTTAATCGCCCAACTATCTATCCCGAAGGCAAAAAATGCTTGCTTGCTGACTACTGTATTTCCTCGAAATACCCTCCCCTCGAGATACCTCCAGGCCTGAGCGAGCTGAGGAGAAAATGAAATGAGGGAGGTCAATTCAATACAATGATAACTTTGAATTGAATTGAATTGAATCAACCCCCCCCCCCCTCGAAATACCACCTGTCTGGAATAAGGTGCATAATGTATGCATGTATAGATATGTCAAAGCCCATTCTTTACTACTACGATTCATGAAAATTTCTGGCGAAATAATAACCCCCTCGAACTACCCCCCTCAAATGCACTCTAAAAAATAAAACCCCTGGGTGTATTTCTATGGAATACGGTACATTGAAATTTCCTGGAAGCGGTGACCTTAACTCGAGCTTGAAAAATCTAGTTTCAGCCCCATGTAAAGTCCGAGTTTCCATGCTCAAAAAAGCTAACCCAAAGCATCGAATGAGGAAAGAACTGAAGTGGGCATCTCGATCAGGGATTTGTTGAACTGGCGTCCAATAGATAATTAGGATTGAAATTTGTAGTTGAAATTTGGCCGTTTCTTCTGTTTGCTTTGCCTGCGTCAGAATGCACGTTTTGCGTCAATGTCGAAAATGCACCTTTTTTACGTATACTCGTATCCTACGTATGTGCAGAATCCTACCGTAATTTAATGAATAAAATTTTGTGACAAATTTCGTGAATAATTATTCCATAGTAGAAACAAAATAGTATGATGAAAAAATGGTCTAATTTTTGGTTCATTATTCAGATGGGTTATGGTATGTTTCCATACTAAGTGTGATGTCTGTCGGTCGAGTATTTATTAATACTTATTAGAACACGAAAAGTTCGGCATGGAGCGAAAAACGTCTGCGAAAATTCGAACAGCGAGTTAACACGTTAATAAAACTTTGACAAACTGAGCTCATTGGAGCGTACGAAAATTGTTAAAACTTAAAACTGTTAAATCAAATATAGAAATTGATCAAATAGGGTCTTTGTGTCGGTTCAAAAAAATTACAGCTCAACAAATACATACGCATTATTCAATATTCTTCAGCCAAGTCCGGAAAACGAGTTTTGTAAAGACATAAATAAATAAATGCGGTTAAAGAAATATTTCAACGGCACTATTATTTGAACAGAGCAATGAAATGGGAATGCACTACAATCTTTTTTCTTTATAGGTATTTTTAAACTTATACAACAATACTAATTATTATCGACTGACCCAGACAAGCATGAGAAAGACTTTACTATATGCCGGGTGTTTCATCCATGATAATCAATATTCATTAAAAAACATCACCGACATTATGATATATGACTTGAAACTTGCTGGTAATTTTTCTATAAATAATAGCCTTTATAACAGAATTAGTTTGAAATTGTCTCAACTTTTCGGTATCGAGATACGAGATCGAGAAAAATGCGCCATATGGGTAGGGTAATATAAATCATTCCAATTCTACATTCATAATTCAATGACCCACCCTGTAACCTCGTCTGGGACACACACACAATGACAAGTATTTACATACAAACCGCAGACGAAATCCAAGTGCATTTCCAGTGCAAACGAGTGCAAAACAGAGGGAAAAAACTCGGAAAAATCGACTGCGAATTACTACACATTCAACCAATAATTACGTAACTGCTCTCACGGGCGGAAAATGACCTCCAAAATTAGTGGGTGGTCCAAAATTTGCAAAATTTGCCGTCGCAAATTGTCTAGACGCGTTTTTCGCGATCGATGAAGGAAGTGAAGATATTATGGGAGAACTTGCGCATAACGCATGCAGAAAACGCTGCATGAAAAATTTATTTGCGATTAGTGATGGAAAAGGCACCGGGAAATATGGCGCCGCAGCGCGACGGCACCCCTGCCAGTCCTCAGAAAGGGCACCTGGCACCATGGGCACCGGCCAAAAATGGCACCGCACCGCACCGCACCACCATTGGTGCTATTTTGCAAAAATGTCACCGGCACTGGCAGGGCACCCTCGAAAAAGGGCACCGACCCAACACCGGTGCTGGTGCCCTTCGGTGCCCAGCACCGGGGCACCGGGGTGCCCCGGTGCCTTTCCATCACTATTTGCGACACGAGTCATTCGAGCAAAACGTGGCGCTAAATATAAAATGTATATGATATTTTACGTAAAATACACGTGTCGCTCCGTTTACCATATTTCATTTAAATTTATATTTACTAGGCTGTGTGTAGTTTTCGACTTACAAATAAATAGCTTGAAAAATTCGAAGCGGACAAGGGACAACATTTGCAGCACATTTTCAATCGTTTCACAGAATGAAAAATGAAACTAGCCGCGAAGTTTCAAAAACTCGTCAAAAGTGTCACTTAGGGAACCGCATACACTAGTTGACATCGCAAATTTGTGTCAATTGAATGTCAGCTAAAAGCACAAACAAATTTAAAGCATCATACATGACAGAAACAATGGAAATTGAGTGTCAGGATACAAAATCAACTACCGTATTATCTCGAAACAGGGGTCTCCAGGATTTTGGCCCTCGCGGGGGCTGGATAGATAGCAAATCGCTGAATGATCGCGAGTGATAGATAGCTGAAAAATTTTCTGGGGGGGGCTGGGGGGGGGGGGGCTGGCGGGTAGGGTGGCAGACGGTACGGCCTTGCGGTAAACCGTACGGTACGGTAAATCTTCTCTTTTGCGGTAAACGGTACGGTACGGTAAATCTTCAATTATGCGGTAAACGGTACGGTACGGTAAATTTGAAAAGTGCGGTTCGCGGTACGGTACGGTACGGTAAATTTTCTCTTGTCAGATATGTACAACTGGTGGACTACAGACAACTTTTACTTTATCAATTGACACTAAATTGGATCTTGCAATTTGTTAATGGATTTTAGAACACAATAACACTGTGATGACATAGAATTACATTAACCACAATGCAGTGGCTCAATATATAGGCCTTTTCAAGGTTTAGAAGGAAGGAATGGAGAAAATTTGCTAAAAGTGGGTGAAAAATTGCTAAAAGTGGGTGAAAATGGTAAAAAAGTATATATAACATAAAAATAGCTGAAAATAGGCAATACGCCATGAATTCAATTTGGGGACACTTCAACCCCCCATTGGAGACCCCTGCTGCGTAGCCATGGGATAGGAACAAATTTTAATTCAACAGCAAAGTTGTTATTTCATTAAAAAATTCATTTTTCTGTTGATTACCTTTTGTATACTACCCTTCATCAAACATATGTACCTACAACAAATAAGCCCAAAACATTGAGGGTGATGTAAAGCACCTACAGTGCGATTTGAAGCACATGGCTTGATTTAAAAAACACATTTTACTAATGTAACTCAAGAGTTACAGTAATATTGCATGCGAAAATGGAAGGGCTTCAAATCAGTGGAAGCAATGTTGTCAAATTTGCGCGCTTGCGCGCAAAAAATTTGCAGAACACTGCATTTTAAAGTCAGTTTTAAGGTGCATTTTAAAGGTCAATCTGAGTCAAATTTACCGCATTTTCTGCGGTAATTGAGTGCGGTACGCGGTACGGTACGGTAAATTTTGGAAAACGCGGTATGCGGTAAGGTACGGTAAATTTCTAAAAGTGCGGTAAACGGTACGGTACGGTAAATTTTCCAAAAATGCGGTACGGTACGGTACGGTATGGTAAATTCTGCCACCCTACTGGCGGGGGCACAATATATAGGCTTTTTCAAGGTTAAGAAGGCAGAAAGGGGAAACAATCGCTAATAATCAGTCAAAAGTAACCAAAAGTAGGTATAAAATGGCTAAAAATAGGTATATAACCATGTATAAAGCCGGGAAGCACGATTTTGAAGGTGAAAAACTATAAACAGGTGCGAAAATTAGTGATTTTGAGCGAACATTGGGGCAAAATTTCTCAAAAACCACTCCAGATAGATAGATAGCTGAGCGGCCTCCGGGATAGATAGATAGCTGGCCGATTTGGGAGGGGCGCAGCCTAGGAGACCCTTGCCTCGAAATACCCCCCAGGGTGTTTATTATTTCGCCAGCAAATTTTCAGGGGGGGTCACCTTCCTCTCACGTCACTCAGTCGCGGAATTTGTCGTGTAAATTCTTTCTACACCACTCACTTTGGGTGGGGGTATTTCGAGGGGGGTATTATTTCCTCAGTGAAATTTTAGGGGGTATTTCGAGGGGATTTATTCAAGGGGGTTAATTCGAGGTAATACGGTATGCTCTAACACACAGGAAAGTTGAAACCATATAATTAACATTAACAATAAATTAATTTAGTTGACACGAATTTTGATGTCAACTAGTGTGCGTGGGCGTTTAGCAAGTGAAAATTCTACGTAATAGCCGGCAAACGTCGCACTAATTTATCCAGCTTCAACTACGCTAAACTTGCGCAACAAACTTCCGACAATTGTCGACGTGCAAAATGCCAAAATGGAAAATCACACTCAAACGGCAAAAACTTCGCCACATGGTCGCCGTGCGAAATTTTCTCGCTAGGGAGGCAATAAATTTTCAAAATGGCCAGTTAAAGTGGCATTTCCCATGCCAGTATTCTGTGTGTAAGACCGGCCAGACAGACGGAAATGAGGATTTTTCAATTTCGGAAGGATCCTGAATTTAGGATACTTTTTCAATATGGCTACGCCCTACACACGAGTTGACGAAAGAAATTTCGAGAACTCATAAATCAGCTTTAAACGCATTTGAGTTTACTAGATGCGGGAATTTTACTAGTGGTTAAATAGAAGCAGTCAATATGCAGTTGACGTAAACAACATTCCGGTTAACTCAAATATGCTGAAAGCTGATTGATGAGTTGCCGAAATTTCGGTAGTAAATTAGCGTGTGTAGGGTTAATATCTTCCCAATTGACACGACATCCTATTAAAAGCGAATATTTTACCGCTGTCGGCGGACATCACAACTAGTACGGAAACCTACCATAGCCCATTTGAATAATGAACCAAAAGTTATAGTTTTTTTCCATAATAATATTTCGTTATTACTATGGAATAATTAATTACGAACTTTACCACAAGTTTTTATTCATTGAATTATGGTAGGATTCTGCGCATTATTTGCGGTCCGCCAAGTATATACCGTGATTCCTAGAAATACCCCCCACTCAAAATGGGCACTATGTATTTGTGGTCCGGGAAATGCATAACAGACGTTCAAAACACTTACTGTGTTACGTTAGAACGTCGTTTATACCATCCTTATATAAGGCTGTAAAAACTTATAAATGGTGGTTATTGTCGCATTTTTCACGTTTCTCTCTCAAAATTTCCACTCTGAAAAAATAAACCCCCTGAGGGTATTTCGAGGAAATACGGTATCTGATAATTACCACCGCTGCGAAAACTCTTAAGTTCCAGAATTCAAGATTCCCTCTCGCATCAGATCCAACGCTAGGCGGAAAAAAATGCGGCCACCAATTCCTTCGCGAAAATATCCGGCATTTGCATAGATAAGCAAACAAAACAAAGTCCAAACTATGATAGTGTAGTGCTTAATAACACAAACAAAAAGATCTCAAACATTGAACTAAATAAGCAAAAAGGTTCTAGTGAAAAAGTAAACAGCCAAAAAGGGTGATATTTTTGTAAAATCGTAAAAAAATGTCATTTGCAATGACTGAAACATGTGAAAGGGTTTACCTAAACAGGAATGGGTTTTCAGGATTGGGGGAGTCCAGCAGATTCCAGATCTCTGCGAAACTGAGATAGACTTAAAACACATAGTTTGAATGGGAGCTGGAAAAACGGGGATACCTATATAGCACGGACGTAGCCAGGACTCTTTGAGCAGGGGGGGGGAGGCGGATTGTATACGGAGTCCGGCGAACGGGGGGGGGGCCGCGCCCCCCTAAAATTGTACCCCTGTAGTAAGGGAATGGCGCCATGGCGCTGGCTCCATTCGTAGGGGCCACGCCATGGCGCTACAGACGTTGGCACTGGTCCCAGAAACCGCTGTATACAGGGGTCTCCTGGGGGGTTTGGGGGGGGGGGGGGGGTCAGCTCCCCCCCAAAAAAAACCCGCCCAGCTATCGATCTATGCCGGAGGCAAAATTTTTGGCTACTATCCCCTAAACCCCCCCCCCCCCAAAATCGCCCAATTTGGAGAATTTCACGATCAGCGGCTCCAGACCCCTGCTAAACCGAGTGGTCTTCAATGGGGGTTTGAGGGGGGTGGAACCCCCCCCCCCCCAAGCGAATACGAATTAAGCAAGACATGCTTAGCCCGCATTTTACGGCCTGACTCGGAAATGATTAAATATCTGCAATAAATTCCGGGTTATTCTTTCGGCAACCTAATTCAAACAATCGACGCCCAGACAATACATATGGTGCGGGGGACACGCGACCGACTGGGGGGTCACTACATATTGACAATTGATAACGGGGGCGCAAAAACACGCACACACTTTTGGGGCGGCCGCCAAAACGTATGTACATATTTATGTCCGATCGATATGTCTGACGTTTTCACATGTCCCATCTAACAGTCCATGACGTTTTCACCCATTCTCATACTATGTGTCGCACCACAAAGAAATTTTGAGTTATGGTTTGAAAGTTTTTCTTTGTAAGCGTTAAAATGCGGAAGTAGGAAAGCTAACAAACGGAAACCTTCAGAAAAAAGTTCAATGCATCCCACATGCGAATTGCTCAAAGAGCCAGGATTCCTTCAAACCTTTTTGGTGGGCTCGTTTTATCATTAAAAAAATAATTAAAGGGCCAGGAAATTCGGAATGACGATAGTCACAAAGCTGAATAGCAACATCGACTAAACTTAATAAACGTTGGAGCGGCATTAACAAATGTAAATTGACAAGTAAAACAGGAAGTAAAAATGAGAATATTATTTACAGAGTGAATTTTATGATAAATAGTAAACTTACTGAATACGGTTATCTAAACACATTACAACGTACTAGATTATGCACTGAGCACATGACTTTTCACATGACAAACTTGTGATATTTTACCTTGTGATATTTACACGTAAAAGTCATACACAAACACAAAAATTATAAACACAGATAATCAACACGTAATTGGTCCCACACGTAAGTAAATTGTTTCTTTCCCTTTATAAACACTAAGCCTTTGTTATTATTGTTAGCAGTAAATTGTTACTGTTATTATACGTACGTAAATGCTTGTTAATAAATGCTTGCTTCAATTCATGATGCAAGTACTGCCCTACGCTAACTAGGTACCCTAACTCCTCGAATAAGACCCCAGGGGAGTAATTTTTTCGCCAGAAGTTTTTAAGGGGGAGTTATTCAAGGGAGAGTTATTCAAGGGGGGGGGGGGGTATTTTTTCCTCATAAAACTTGGACTTGATTCATTGTATGGATGCAGTCTGAAAACTCATTTAATTCAGGTATTTCACTGTCCAACAACAACAAAAAAAGATGCGTATACCTACACTGCATACAGATAGTGTATTTGCTGTCGCTGCCGTAGGCTAATATTCTTTTGTATTTTTGTATTGTATCCTCTTCAGCCAGAGGTGGGAGTTATTCGAGAAAGGGGTATTTTTTTCTCACATAGACAGCAGGAGGGAGTTATTCGAGGGGGGTCTTATTCGAGGGGGGTCTTATTCGATGATTTGCGGTAGTTTAAAACAGGTCAAGTAAAAATTTAGTGAACTTATCAATCAGCTTTGAACGGCATTCTAGTTTACTGGAATGTGGTGTTCGTTCGTCAACTACAGTTGACGGGTCTAAACATAACTCATTCAGGTGAACTCAAATCCGTTCAAAATTGATTTACGAGTTCACCAAAATTTTCAAATTTCGGTGGTGAATAAGTGACGATCAAAGATCAAATACCTATTCACGTAAATAAATATATAAATTTGAATCCAACTAAATAAACTTTTAAGCGAAGAGCGAACTCATATTTTCTGTCAACTGCACAAAAATGTTCACATACAGATCCCCATGAGAAAAAGCGGAAACCATCAACTAGATGGGTATTTGCAAAGCTTCAGAAAGTACAGTTGCACCAGAAAGTATTAAGGCTTACAGTAATTCTCCGAATGACGTCAATAGCAAAGGAGCTTATAACATGTGATAATGGTCTGTATGAAAAACTTGAGCTAGCACTTCGGGAAAATTTAACAAGAAAGTTGCCACTGCTCACTGCTCAAGAAAAAAACGGGAAAAAACTGAGCCAATTTTAGCTTAGAATAGCTCATAATTGACATATAGAAATATAATTTGTACAACTGAAATGATAAGAAATTGAAAGCAAGCTCAGTAAAAACTGGCTGTTAAATTCGTATTGAATTCTTACCCAACTGAAATAATTGATGTAGATTTTGAACGAGTAAAAACAAAAACAGGAATCCTGTGCATTGCTATGTAACCCGGTGCAATGCAATCTATTTCAATACGCCAAAATCGTCTATTTTTGATCACTTCACATTTATTACATCTGCGGCAGTAGCAAATAGAGTGTCAAAAATCATTTTACGGAAAACGGAAAGGTAAAAATTTCGCCCTCGCAAAACGGAAAACAGAAAGTTGACACCCAAGTATGTAAGCATCGTGGTAGCCTATGAATACAGTCAGTCATTTGCCCCCCTCCCCCCGCTCAAAATCATTGCGTCAAAGCAGGGGTCAGCAATGGGGGGTAACCCCTTGTCCTCTGGAGGGGTGCAAAGCTGAATACCCCAACCCCATGTTAGACCCCTACCGTACCGCAAAGCGCAAAATAATAATTTACAATACCGTTCGATACAACGACGTATCCAGACGACGACGCTGCAGCCCCCCCCCCCCCCCCCTTCCCGGGGTGAGACCTAAAAAGTCCCGGAAAATGCAACTTTTCCTATATATTTTTCGATGTTTCTTAAAAAATTTGCGCGCAAGCGCGCAATTTCTTCCCCATGCGTTGTATTTTCAGCGGATCGGTCCCTGTAAACCGATATCCTTGGAAATGAACACACTTTTGCGATTTTTGCTGTATATGTATGCACATCTACCTACATGAAAAGCGGTTCATGGCGCTGGCGCCAACGCCAATAGCGCCATGGCGTGGCGCCTTTGTATGGTGCTAGCGCCAAAACGCCTTTCCGTTCCTATATAGGGTAAAAATATTAGGGGGCGCTGAGCCCCCCCCCCGTTCGCCGGCCTCCGTAAACAAGCAGCCCCCCCCCCCGCTCAAAAATACTGGATACGCCCCTGGTTCGGTATTATCACAAAAAGCCCTACCGTTTGCCATCTTACCTCACATTTAGTCACATCTAATCAAAAATAAATCCTCACATTGATGTATACATATAACAAAGGCATAACCCACGCAAATCTAGTTATAATCCAAATTATAATGCCCACACAGTCGTTAGCATCGGACAAAATGTACCTCTGACAGGAATTGCGAGACCGAAATAGAATTGCCGACTGGAGGAAATAATATCCGTTCTTACCCTCCATACGCATGGCATATACAGCCTTTGCATTTGCATGAATAGAAAAGCGGCCTTAGTCAAACAGCTGAGCTTCAAGCCTCAAGGCATGCGAGAGTTGAGCACATGCGTTTGTGGGTAGGGTTGGAAAATGTTTGTTTTTTGAATTTGTGTCTTTTTAAATTACCTGATATATCAAAATTAGATCAAAAAAATTAAGCGGGGGACGTATAGCGTAATTTCCATGTGTCTTTGTCTACTGTGGTCGTATGAGAGTAGTCGAACGAAAAAATACTTTTTAAAACCGAAATCTTAAACTATCTGGCTCTTCTACGCTAGAGTTATTTTGATCATAAACCGGTAAATATTTTTTAAATCGAATTTTTTGTTCTAACAGTACATAAGTGCGTTTTTTTGGCGCACCTACAAAGTGAAAAAGTTTTTGAAAAAATTCTAAATATTACGTGAAAACTATAAATGCATGTTTGAAACCATTTTTCTTTCACAGGAATCACATCTCACCTCTAGTAGGCATAGGCATATTCACCCATATTGCCCAACGGTGAACACATATACAAAATTCCCTAGTGATCACGTAACATTATCAGAGTTGTCAAAATTATTTTACTTTTTCAAACTACATGTAAATCAAAAATCTTGTCTTTTTATTCACCCCAGAGTACAGAAAACGTAAATGAAATTTTTTTTGCTCATATGCTATGTACTAAGTACTATGTACCTAAGTATAAATATGTATTTTTCGAAAAATATAAATGAGGCCTCTACTTCTAAAAGTACACAAAATGTGATTTTGAGTAAATCGCTTTCCGATCCAATTCCAGGCCCGTGGTGCGTGTCCAATTTGGCTCTCTCATGCTTTCCATTAAGTTCCATATGTTGACAATAAAGTGTCAAATTTTCAGCCCCCGCTATCAACCTTTATGTGAAAAATGGGGTGTCCAAAAAATTCCATTCGGTCTGAGCAAGACTATTTTTGGGAGGGAAATGGACTTGTCGACTGCTTGCACTCGAGAACATTTTTGTTCCTGGCGACGACGAAGCTGCCTTATGGGCAATTTATGGACTTGTCGACTTTTAGAACTAGCTGTCCATAGTCGACTTATCACATTTCTTGCTATTTTTCACCAACAAAAACGAAGACAAAGGGTGGACTTGTCGACTTTTAGCCGGAAACTACGTGGACTTGTCGACTTCTTGCCCGAAATTTTTGCATTTTTCCCAAAAATGTCAAATTTAGCACTTTGCCATATGGGCATGTGAGGGTATAAAATTTATAAAAAATGATATAAAAAATGTGCGGAAGTAGCCCCAGATGAAGTTTCCAGGCCTAACTCAAAATTTTCATATTTTGGAGTTGTCGACTTTTAGAAGTAAACGCCTCAAATAAATTTTAACAACTATGATTTTCATGCATATAACAGAAAATATATGAATGCAAAGTGTTCAGTATCTGAGGTGGGGCGAAGCAAAATAATATCTGCAAGTGCCTTGGAAAAAAAACTTGAAATTCATTCACGCAGCCAGCAAGCGTCGCTCAAAGCAATGATAATCAAGTATTCATCAAAACTTGAATAATGTATAAAAAGACTGAAAATGACTGCACTTTGACGAAAGGAAAACCACTAAGAAGACAATTTCTGAATGAACGGCGAAAATGTTAACAGTTTGCCTACATGTCAGTTTGCCTCACAGAAAGAGTATTACCAGGGAATGGGGCACCCAGCTTTGCAAGGTATTCATGTCACAGATGTGTTGAAAAGATTTTGTTGGAGTGGGCACATTGGAAACCTTTAAAAGCAAATTCCAAAGCAAGTATTCGTGCAATTTTGACTATTTGCACTGATATTTGTCAAAACTCAATCTTTCAAATCGGTGAAAATTGGCCAAAAATTACAAAAATCATCGATTTTTATGGTAAATGATGGCAAAAATGTGAATAGTGATCCTGAGTGAATATTGGAGAAGGGGTTTTGAGTGAAAATCGTTGAGTGAAAACATCTACATATGTAACTAGCTGGACAATTGCACCAGGGGTAGCCTGTGGGGGACAGGGTTACATAGGGGTAGGCTAGATTTTAACCCTCCGAGGGGAGGGGGTTGGATAGATAGCAAATTGCTCCTCCAGAGAGATAGACAGCTGAAAAAATTTTGGGGGGTTAGGGTTGGAGGTTTGGGGGGGGGGTTCACAGGGGTTCAATATATAGCCATTTTTGAGGTATAAAAGGAAGAATGAAGGAGAAAGATTGTAAAAGTACGTGAAAAATGGCTCAAAATTGGTATATAAACACATATAGCTGTACAAGTACAAGAAATAGCTGAAAAAAGGCAATAAAACACATGAACTGGCAATTTTGAAGGTGAGAATGGACAAGATAGAAAAAAATTAACAATTTCACGCATAAAAGTGTTGCAAAATTACTCAAAAATTGCTCTGGGACCCATTCCACAAATTGAGAAGTAAAATGGCAAATGTGAAGTGAAATGGCAAAAGCAAGTGAATTGAGAAGTAAAATGGTAAAAAAAGAGAAATAACCATTTATTTATATTTTTCTACTTCACTTTTGCCAATTTACTTGCCATTTCACTTCACTTTTGCTATTTTTCGTCTCACTTTTCAATTTCCGGAACTGGCAGCAGGATAGCTAGATATATTGGGTGATTTTAAGTGGGGTTCTGGGATAGAAGGCAAATACTTTCCTTCCAGGATAGGCTGGGCAGTTTGGGGGGTTACCCTCAGGGGTTTTGTAGATTTGGACCCCTGCGGGGGTTCATATAGATAGTAAATTGGTCCTCCAGAGGGATAGATAGCTGAAAAATTTTCTGGGGGGTTGGGGGGGGTTGTGGGGGTTCAATATATAGGCTTTTCCGAGGTATAGAAGGAAAAAAAGGGAAAAACATCACTAAAAGTAGGAGAAAAATGGCTAAAAATAGGTATATAGGTACATAAGCGATAGCACATAGAGTACAAAAAATAGCCGAAAATAGGCAATACGGAACATGAATTAGAATTTTGAAGGTGAACAACTATAAAAAGGTATGAAAATTAGCACTTTTGAGCAAAAATTGGGGCAAAATTTCTTTAAAATCACTACAGATAGATAGATAGCTGGGCGATTTGGGGGGGGGGGTCAAGGGGATAGTAGCCCAAAATTTTGCCTCCGGGATAGATAGATAGCTGAGCGGGCCTTCAGGATATAGATAGCTGGCGGATTTGGGGGGGCTCGCGGGGGCAAAATATATACGCTTTTCAGTGCATAGAAGGCAGAAACAGGAAAAAAATCGCTAAAAACAGGTTAAAAGTAGCTAAAATAGGTATATAAACATGTGTATAGGCAAAAGCCGCGATTTTGAAGGCGAAAAACTATGAAATGTATGAGAATTAGCGATTTTAAGCGAAAATTGGGGCAAAATTTCTCAAAAATCACTCCAGATAGGTAGATTTTGGGGATAGATAGGCAAAAATTTTGCCTCCAGGATAGATAGATAGCTGAGCGGCCTCTGGGATAGATAGATAGCTGGCGGATTGGGGGGGCAGCCCCCCCCCACCTAGGAGACCCCTGCCCCCTACTAAACCCCTGGTGACTGCTACCCCCACCCCCACCCCCATGCCCTAGCCTGTCATCCCATATCTTGCCAAAATTTACCTACAATTGCCTGAGTTCTCTAAATACAAATCCTACATGGCGCAATTTCTGACTGATTTTACAGTCAAAATCAATATTCTTAAATCCGATTTCTTACTATACAATTTTGAGCTATAGACATGCAATTTCTTATCCTTTTGCAGCCTTGGCGCTTAGGTTCAAACACACACGCACATAAAAATCTATGTACAAAAGATTGTATGTATTTTTATGTGGTATGTCTGCCAGACAGACAGGGACTATTCTTTGTGTTGGAGTTTTAGTGCCATTTATTTATTGTTCGTTGTAATTTGGATCAAGAAAATTGGTTAACACGATTACTGTGCTCGGAATATTTATGTGTTTAAATATTTTACCGATATACGCGGGGCCGACAAATTTAATGAGGATACGAAAATTGAGTGATCATCACTAAGAAAGCTACATTACGCTACTTTGAAATAAATACCTTTTTTCGGGTTCAAGTAAAAATTTTGTGGTTTGTCAAAAAAATGCACACTTTCAAAAAAGCTTAGTTATCAATCAGGTAAACCAAAACACAGTCGATTTTGTTTCCAACTGACAAAATGTCACGTTTCAGCATTCTGATGAGAAAAAGCCACTGAACAGCATATACATGTGACTGATTTCCCATGGGAGAATTACCTTCAACTGAACTATAAGGTTACTGTAGCAGCATCCACCTTAATGTACCGTACCACATAAAAATGTGTGGAGCACAGAAAATATGATGTAAATTAAATATGTGCCTGCCTATCTGAAATTGCCACTGGAATGCAAAGCAAGTTTGCAAGCATTTGAAGAATAAATTTAGTAAAATATCAGTAAAAGTTTATTTAGTGCGGTAAAAGGGGATATGTGAATGAGATCTATAACAATGGGTAAAACTAATAGCTGCCATGCATAGCGATTCAAATAGCGTGGTTAAATATTGAATTTCCTTCTGTATATTTCTGGCAGAAATAACTACCGTATATCCTCGAATAAGTCCCCCGGGGAGTTATTTTTTCGTCAGAGTTTTTGAGGGGGGAGTTATTCAAGGGTGGGGAGTTATTCAAGGGGGGGAGTTATTTTTTCATCATAACTTTCATGAAAACTTGCAGGTAGGTAAGTGTGTATACACTGCGCAAAATACACACTGTGCATCCTGCTTTCGCTGCATAGGCTAATATCCTTTTGTATTTTTTGTCTCATACACAGCACTGCATTTGTGCTTCGTTGTTTTCACTCGTTGCAGTATCTTCTCCATTCATCATAGGGGGGAGTTATTCAGGGGTGGGGAGTTATTCAAGGGGGGAGTTATTTTTTCATCAGTGTTTTTGAGGGGGGAGTTATTCAAGGGTGGGGAGTTATTCAAGGGGGGGGGTCTTATTCAAGGATATACGGTACCTGTGTAAATAATGTATATAATCCTGGCGGTTTTCTACTACTAAAAAGTTCATGCTTAATAAACATCTAGGTAGTAGGCGATTTTGGAATTTTTCCCCATTTTTTACAAAATGTAAAAACAACATCTTTTTAACACTATAACACGCAGAAAACAAATTTTACAAAAACACCCAATTTGTACACACATAACAAGCACATGACTCATAGGTAAATCGTGTTGATAGTGTATTACTCATTTCTGTTTATACTGTATAATACTTATAAGCACAGAATAACTCTGAGGATAATTGAAACTGAGTAATCACGAGATGTAATTTGAAAAAAACCCACTGAGTGACTCAATGTCACTTAAAAACATATTTATATCCAAATAACCCATTCTAAGCTATTTTTCATTACCGAAAGTTAACTCCCAGTGATCATGTTGGTGATGCCATTCTACACGAAGTGGCACTTCACATCACTGGGGTATCTGGGGGGTTGAGGGATGGGGGCGTTCGCAGGGGTTACATATACATGCTTTTTCAAGGTACAGAGGTACAGGTTTTATAATGTACAGAAGCAGAAAAGGGAGCAAAATGGCTGAAGGTAACTGAAAAATTGATTAAAAAATAGGTATATAAGCACATACAGCACAAAAATGGCTGAAAATAGGCAATAAAACACATGAACCAGTGATATTGAAAATGAAAATCTATAAAAAGTTCTGAAAATTAGCGTATGAAAATTTTGAGTAAAAATTTGGATCAAATTTATCAATAAAATTTATCCAGGTAGTTAGATAGCTTTGCGGTCCCCTCCACATCCCTAAAAACACAAAATTTTTTACAATCAATTAAAAAGCGCTGCCACAGCTCGGCACATGTACAAGCAACAAGATACACCCAATCAAAAACATGTAAATAAATATACGCGGAGACAACTTTCATTCACACTCAAATTGATACTACATAAACGCGAATGCTTATCAAGACTGGAACAGAACGCCCGTATGTGAAGCATGAACGAACGCCCACGTAAAAGCTGCGAACACATGTTCCTGCTTGCACTGGATACGTACGAAGTGCACGCTCGCACACGCATGCAAAAAGCGCCGGGGCGACAGGGCACTTTACGATGTAATCTACCATATACCACTAGAATAAAAAGACAAAATTGTATTTTCTTTGTAAAATACCATTACATTGCCCGCAACCCCAGATTGGGGTGAATTGAGTGCAGAATTTTTCACTTACTTAATTGATCATAATCCGAGGGTATTCGACCGATAGTGTAGCGATATTTAACCAGAGGGTCTCGAATGTGGGGTTGGGAGGGGGTAACCCCCCCCCCAAACCGCCCAGCTACCGATCAGTATACATATTCATCATGAATACAGACAAATGTATCTATATATAATGTACACAATGCACATAGTAATCGGAGCACAGCTGTGTCTATGCAACAGAGCAGTAATTATCTTATACACCCGGGCTTGTAATTTTGATAGCTATTTATAGTATTTTCAAATTCTTTTATATTTACTAGTGTCTGAACGATTTTGTACTTTTGTTGTTTTCTAAAAGATAAAATTTGTGTTCACAGAGATAAAATTTGTGTTCACAGATATGGGATCTCAATATAAAGATCCATGTGAAAATACACTTTTTATTGAAGACAATTCTTACGGACACAAATCGGCTTCAAAATTGAATTTATGGAAAAGCTAGGACATATCGAATTTCGAAAAAATTATCCCCAACGTATGTATAGTTTCTCCTACAGAAGCCCTTAGAACAAACTGTAACCAATTAAAATTTTCCCAACCCTATAAGCAGCGCATGCGCAGCGCATGTCAATAATTGTCTTGAAACCATTCCTGTGTGAAATGGACACATGTTCCAGCATATAGGAAGTAAATATTAAGGTATAGGTCGACAAAGTAATAACGCTGCAACATAATGTTAACCACAGAGTGCAAAAAGTAAAAATATTTTCACTGTTTTTTTGTACAAATCCATAGATAAATTGAAGACACGATTAGGACATTAAAAAGTATCATTTTTGGACACACTGCAGATAAGCCGGAACAGAAACTGAACACGATTATCCTTTCTTGTCACCAAACCGACAGCTGTGCATGAGACACCAGGGGACAGTCCCAGACCATGTAAAAGACACTGTAAAATGTCACGTGTCTGTAAAAGACTTGGTAAAATGTCAAATGTCCTGTAAAACACCCTGTCACGGTCTTTTACCCCGTCAGGATCACATTTGATAGGGTTTTTTTTACATGACACATGACATTTTACAGGGTCCTTCACATGACGTATTACAGGTTTTTTTTTAACGTTTGACAGGTTCTGGGACTGGCACCAGGTCCCAGATCCAATTAGAACGTAAGGCGCACATAAGGCGCCGCCACGTGTCTGAGCGCATGCAATCATGCACGTCGTACGTTGACAAGCCGGGCTCAAAATTCCATGCGCTCCCGCATGTCGGGCGCCTTACGCATGACTCCAACCCCATACATCTGGGTGCTGCAAACACATTCACCAGCAGATGTGTGGTGCCAGCGCGTACCATGCAAAAGCCGCGGCGGCACAGGCGACCTACCAACGTACACTCTCGCATCCGATAGCGAATGTCTGTCTGCGTTTCCACAATTTTTGCGTCTGTCTGGCGCCTAGCCGACCTATTTTATAGTACACGGAAAAGCGGGGCGGCTTTTCATTCATAGTTCACACTGTCTGCGCGGCGGCGGGGGGGGGGGGGCGGGAAAATGTTAAATTACACTTCTCACGTAAATATCACATCGCATAGAAAATACAGCTTGGAGAAGAGTAGCGCTAGTGATATTGTAGTGCCTGGGGGATTTGGATGGCTTTGGAGTAATCTCCCTGAGGGATGGCCGGGTTTTTAAAAAAGAACGTTTTTTTGTTGAAAAACCACAGCCGAAATTTTTAGTACTTGAGCACTAACTTTTGCGACATTCTTAGACAGCGTTTACACTGTGAAACTGTGACGACAAAAAATGCGATTTTTCAGCCATTGTTGTGCGATACATATGAATTATTTTTCATGTGTGAAGCCTCAATCGACCATGACTTGATCAGCCCCACTGCCTAAGACAAGCATAAAATTATATACATTGTGTGTTCATGCACACTAGGCCACACTTTTTTCTTGTTGTCGGAGGTAGTCGCTGATTTGTTGTCGCCAGCCCCTTTAACGAGGCCGCCGACAACGCCCCTTGAACAAATACAGCGACAGCCTCCGACAACAAAAAAAGTGTGATATAGTGTGCATGAACACACAATGTATATAATTTGATGTTTGTCTTAGGCAGTGGGGCTGATCAAGTTTTGATCGATTGAGGCTTCACACATGTAAAATATTTCATATGCATCCAACAAAAATGGCTAAAAAATTGCACTTTTTGTCGTCACAGTTTCACAGTGTGAAAGGCGCGTTAGTGTCAATGCTTATATTCATGCATGCTAACGTGTAATAATAAGCCGTGATATAATACCCAGCCAATGTGCTTCCACACATTTCTAGTGGGAAACGCCATTAACAATGTATTAGCCTTCTCTTATAACATTATTTAAGCACTATTACATGTCCAACAGTTGCGATGCATGTTTTTTAAACAACGTTTTTAATTATTTATATAAAAAACAGTTCAAAAAACTCCGACCACCCCAACTCAAGGCCATTGGCGCTACTTTGATGTCGTGCCATCAATGAAAGCAACATAACGCCAAAATTTTGGCGCTATTCATTGCTCTAGATTGCAGGATAGCTCTTACAGCACCTACATTAAATAAATACAAAACTCTGGTACATCTGGCACGTAACAAAAATAAATAAAAATCAATTTTCCACGTTACAGCTGAAAACAGCTGAGCAAATAGTAAGAATGCGCAAATGTTCGAGAAATTTTACCACAAGCTGTCACTTGGCGGGGTGAAATTTCACAGAGGCTTTTGCAAAAAATGATAATTTTAAACAAAATACACGATAAGTCTGTAGATAAAAAATAAAATATTTACATAAAATACATATACACAGTAAAAATGTGCAGCCATCCGCTATGTGAGAATTCGTTAGCGGTTTGGGCTTCAGCTGTTCCAAAAAGTAGTGTAAATGAGGTTATTTGGGTTCGATCGAACATAACTGGAATTTTGAGATCAATAAATATAGGGACAGGAAAATCTCTAGGTATTTCTTGTCAAAATCGGGTAGGCATCTGAACTGTCTGATCACCAGTTTTATATATTCTGTGCCGCATCACGTTAAGTCGCCCATTGTAAATAATTACATGTCCATAAAGCTCATGACTGAGTCACGACATGAACATTGAAAACGATATGAAAATATTCATCACGCAACACAACGCCCACGTGAATGGATTAAAGCATAATATAAATCATTATTCATTGATCCTACACATACTAATTAGTTTTCTACAGTAATTTTGAAAAAATGAAAACTCTTAAATCAGTTTTGATAAGTATTCATCGCTGATAAATCAGGATTTGAGTTTGCCAGAATGAGTCATTATGAATCTTCATCAACAGCGGTTGACAGACACGTCGCTCTAGTAAAATCTTAAAGTCAACTGAAAGCTGATGTATGAGTTTTCCAATTTTTTTAATTGCGGGTACAAAACTACCTTCAGCCACTAGTGCGTGTAGGTATAGATATCGAGCGCAGAGAAAACGTTCAATATCGGGTTTTTTATTCATAGTGCAAATTTTGGGGGTTAAACGAGAGGGGGTATTTCGAGGGGGCGGGTTTTATTTTTTCGTCAGAAATTTTTGTGAAATTCATAGTAAAGAATCTATACTTTTAAGCACCCAAAATCGGTAATAAAATTACGGTAACTTCCTAAAAGCGGAGTAAACGGTACGGTAAATTTCCCACAAATTACGGTACGGTAAATCCCGCCACCCTAGTGTGGGCTACATATCTTTCGGTGGTGCGACCAGAAATGTACAAACAGGTCAGCTACGTCAGGTAAAGTCAAACCAATAAACCAAAACACCCAAAAGTGGCCATCCGAAACAAACCTTTAAAAGTGGCACCGACCAAACAACCCGCACTTTCTGGAAGCTGCAAATGCATAGAAGCGTGAATATCGCCACTGGAAGAATATTGCTGGTTGATAAATTATTAACGTTCTGCCTTGTTTAACGTTCTGCAGTTGGAAAGTGAATACAGCTACAGTTTTTGGTCATTGTTGTATTTTATGTGAAGGCACTTCTGTACGGGTCAGGCCTAAATAGCATCTAATCCGCCTGGCATCTAGACCCGGATAGCATGGATTTCTGCCTGCTTGGCATCTAGACCTGCTTGGCATCTATCCAATGCTGGATGCCAAGCGGACTGTGGCATAGATGCCAAACGGGCGGGTAGGGCCAGATGCCAAGCAGGCAGGGGGGGTCTACATGTCCAGTGTATCATGTGCACAAAAAATATGAATTCAAAATGTGTAAAAATTTCAATGTTTTTCCCAATCATTATTTTCAGATGTCAAGTGTCTCTGAATTTTTTTATTTAAATGCAAATATGAGTACCATTTGAAATGGGGAAGAAGGGTAGATACATGCATGCCCATGTAAATTCATAAATACAATTCTTTAGTAACCCTGTAAGAGTGGCTACTAGAATAAATTTTTATCAAGCCATTTTTTGTGGGAATTGCATTTTGGGACACCATGCATGTAAAAAGCCTGTGTTAAGGGGCAACACTCAAATTGATTGATCATTTCTGGAAACAGCTTTGTAAACTTCCATGTGTATTGGGCCACCCTGTTCAAGTGGCTTTCAACATTGAGTTCCAGCAGTGTTCACATGGAATTTTAACTCATTTACAGGGTGGCCTACATTAGTGCATTCCTAGTTTCCCAGTTTAGTGCATATGGCTCAATTTCAATCAAACACAGTATTTGGATGAACACAACACTAAATATACTGATCAATATTTTATTTCAATTTCACATTTCAAATTGGCTGTTTTTGAGAAAATTAAATTGAATATGATACCAGAAAATCTGTTAAAAGTATCTAATTTGACCATCCATTTCTAAGCCACCATGTACACAATATTCAATGCATATCTCACCACACTACCCAGATCAATTTGAGTGTTGCCCCTTAACACTGAGGCTTTTTACATGCATGGTGTCCCAAAATGCAATTCCTACCAAAAAATGGCTTGATAAAAATTGCCACTCTTACAGGGTTACTAAAATATTGTATGTATGAATTTGCATGGGCATGCTTGTATTTATCTACCCTTCTTCCCCATTTCAAACAGTACTCTTATTTGCATTTAAATAAAAAAATTCAGAGACACTTGACATCTGAAAACAATAATTGGGAAAAACATTGAAATTTTTACACATTTTGAATTCATATTTTTTGTGCACATGATGCACTGGACTGGATAAACAGGTGTACTCCTATAAAAATAAGTTGCAGGGTGACAGGTTCAGCGAGTAATATTTCAGCTGTGCAAGTAAAGGTTCAGCATGAATTTTTGAAAAAACAACATTTTTTGTCAGAATTCATTTTGGGACACCATGCCCGCCATGAGGCCCCCGTGGGTGTGTGGGGGGGGGGTTCAGCCCGCTTGGCATCTACACCCACACGGCATGGAGACCGCATGGCATGTGCAGGCATGTAGCCCGCTTGGCATCTATGGGACGATAGATGCCACGCGGGTCTAGATGCCATGCAGGCAGAAATCCATACCACGCGGGTCCAGATGCCATGCAGGTTTAGATGCCGAGCGGTGCAGACTCCTTCTGTACTGGTGCCAATCTCAGACCCTGTAAAATGTCAAATGTCAGGCGAAGTTTCAAAAGTCATGTAAAATGCCCTGCAAAAAGACAAAATTAGACAACTGCAATGCTGGGCATCTTGCACGGCTTTTAACACTTTGCATGCCATTTCACATTTTACAGGGTTGGGGCATTTTGGGACTGCCCCTGGAGATAGGGTATTTCCCACTGGCAAGGCGACAGTTTTTCACAAATTGGCAAACGTCCCGGTCTGGCACATATTTCATATTCCATTTTATTGTGCGATCAATTATCTTTCAGTAGCAACGAAGTAAATATTTAATAACGTATTCGGTAAGTAACGAAACAGACATGTGTATATCACAGAAAGCAAACATTCCATTCCAACCAAACAACAAAATTAATTTCGTTCCTACCTACAAATTTTTCAAGTACCGTATGTCCTCGAAATACCCCTAGGGGGTTAATTTTATCGCCAGCAAATTTTGAGGGGGGTAATTCGAGGGTTTTACTATTGCATACATAATGTACATTATGAAAGATTATTCCTCAGCTCGCTCAGACCTGGAAATATTTCAAGCGGGGTCAATTCAAGGGGGTGGGGCAATTTGACGAAATACGGTATTCAACTCAAATTCGTGAATTCTAAGCACAATGAAGGAATATCGATAGTTCAAATATCACGCTTGTTCCTTTTCGTGCTCTGGCGCCTCCATGGTTTCACCCAAGGATTCGAGCAATTCTCTTCTATAATCATCGAAATCGCCCTCGATCTCGGATACATCGCGATCTTCGACGATCCACAGTTGGCAGTCGGTTTCTCGAATTAATCGCTCGTCGTGGGTCACCATTATGACGCCTGGGAAAAATTTTATTGAAATTTTGGAGTTAAATTGAAGTTAAATGAGGTTTGGTTGAAAGGATGCGAAGTAGGCTTAAACTGAATCGAATTTTTGGGATCGGGGTTCTTTTTCGAGCCCGGGGTGTGGATTTCAGAATCGAATTCGACATTTCAAATTTTCAAAATCGGGATTACGGCTTTTGGACCGGGATCTGTACTTTGGACAAGTTATGATGTTCAGGGTTCTTTTCTGATTTTTCACAAAAACACACTTGGATGGCAGAGAAGTGGCATCAAATGCGGACTGGGGGTTCCTATTTAAAAATTTAGACCTATTTACAAGTCTGCAGAAAAAAGAAACCAACCACCACCGAAATCGACTATCGCCTCAGCCAATGCATCAATCGACTCAATATCCAAATTATTCGTAGGCTCGTCCTGCAAATATGTCCCCAAATTTACAAAAAAATTAAAGAAAAAAAGCACAAGAAAAAATCAAAATAATCGAACCAGCATCAAAATATCGGGCGCGCTCAAACTTAACTCAGCCAAAGCAACTCTACTTTTCTGCCCACCCGACAACATTCCAATTTTGACAGTATGCGCAGATGAGATAAGTCCGGTCATGCCCAAATTGCGACGGGCATCTTGCATCGTAAGGTTGAACTTTTTCTGGGCGATGGAGGGGGTTAATCGAGGATTGCAACAAAAAAAGAAAGAAAGTAACGGTATCTGGTAATACCGGACTGTCCGACTCTACATAAACCATAAACACCATAAACACACCCACCATAAGGTACTCCGTAGGCGTCTGTTGAATGTTCAAACTCTCATTCGAGTGCTGATCAAACCAGCCAATCTTCAACTGTCTGTGTCTTCTGACGTCGCCTTGGGTGGGTTCAATTTTGCCCGACAACAATTTCATCAACGTACTTTTGCCAACTCCATTGGGCCCGACAATTGCCACGCGCGAAGTCATGTCTATGCCGAAATTCAGGTCTCTGAAAAGAGGTGGAAATGTTTTCGTTGATTTTTTGGCACGATGCTGATCACGGGATAATTACAAACGATAAGTAAACCGAGTAGCTTCATGAAGAAATCTACTAGTCACTTCCAGGGCCGGACAAAAATACGCCAGAAATGGCACTTTCATAAAGCTATTCTGTCGCTAATTCGAAAAAAATCTGCGCACAAGCGCGCATTTTTCCTTCAAGCAACGACTGAAATCCCTATTACCACAAAACCCACCGACCAATGTGAAAAATGAGTAAAAAACATAAATGTATCCAAACAGACTCAAACAACGAGCCAGCATTGCCGTATCCAAAACTGACGCCGTGTGCACCCAAAACTGGTGGGTTCAGGGGCGCCGGGTCGGGAAAATGGAACTTGACCGTGTATTCTTTTGGTTTGTTCAACAAAGTGGCCGCTCTATCTGATGAAGATTCTTCTATTGCCTGTTGCTTTTCTGACCCGCCTGCGAAAAATCAATGGCGTGTTAAAAGAGGATATTTCATATGCAGTAGACATCAAAAAGCGAAAAAAATATATGTAAAATATTCCCACATACAAGCAACCGCTAGCCAAAATTTTTTTATTCTTTTCTGCCAATTGTTTGGGACCGTCATGCCAGAAATTCCGAGAATGTGAGACCAAACCAAATTATACAAAAAGCAAGAAAACTAGGGTGTTAGCGCGGAGTGCACTATTGTGACTCTAGACACTAGTTAGATAACGGCCGAAATTTCAGAAAATGAGAGGTCGATTTCCAACATAAATATTTGAGTTCGCCGGAATGAATCATTTCGATCTCCAATCATTTTTACAACAGTATTGCTAATTCTGATAAACGGAAATGCGTTGAAATTTGATCTATTAGTTTCCGAAATTTTGGCCGTAAACTAGTGTGCGTCGGGACATTGCCTGACGCCTCAGCGTGAATTATGATGTGAACTACTTGGAAATACCACTTGGATAGACCACGCTTCAGTTAACAATTAAAAACCAACCTTTTTTCTTGCCGGTGGCAGCGCTTTTCAGCAGAATTTCCTCAGCTTGTTTACCCGATTTGCCACCCTTTTTCAAGCCCTTCAGTCGTTTCTGCTGCATTTCATAAGCTTTTTCTTCCTCCTTTTTCTTTTGGGAAAGCATCTTTTTGAATTGGGCTGCAACGAAAGGATCAAGAATGAGTTGACATCTAGTAAAGGGATTGCATTCATTACGATGATTGTGTCCAGAAAATATTTGAGAGGTCTCCGTGTGAACGATGTAATATTACTTTTCGGGGCCCCACGGCATCTGTATCGATATATAAACTTTTACAAGGTGCAGAAAGCAGAAAAGGGGAAACTCGCTAAAAATAGCCCAAAAAGTACATAACAAAGTATATAGCCCAAAATAACGATTTTGGGTGAAAATTTGCAAAAATTTGCTGGAAAGCATTGCCGCACCAGGATTAGTAAACACCTTCCCGGTCACGTCCGGCACCCATTTTTTGATTTTACGTCTTACATCCTATCCCCAGTTCTAGGGCGCCCCAGAGGCTGAAACTTGGGGGAGATATTGGCGTAACCCCCCTCTACTTCGCATGAATTGGGGGGGTCGCTGCGACCCCTCTCAGGGTGGGTCGCCCTAAGTGCAAAACTTTTTTTTGGCTTTTTTGGTGTCCCACAGCAGGTCCGGCACCCGCTGATTTCTGAGCTGTGGGAGGAGTATAAATCTAAAATTTTGGGGATGTGTTACCAACACCACTCCCCTACTGTACACTATTCAAAAATGTGAGATTTATGTGAAAAATTTCGCAAAAATTCGCTTATTCTCTAAAAAAACACCACTCCCCAATAGATGGATGACAAAAAATTAACTTTTTGGAACTTTTTTATTAGACACTTGAAGAGATGGTTTACGATAGTTTAAAGGGAAGGGTTTGATGTTTAAAGTTACGTAAAGAACCATACCTCTAAAATGCCTGCATTGCAAAATTTACTTGGGGGGAATTTCAAAGTGTAAATTTTGTAAATTTTTGTTCCTGCAATGATGTCATTATGATGTCAGAAAATTCGCCCTAAGTAAATTTTGTAATGCAGGCATTTTAGAGGTATGGTTCTTTACAAAACTTTAAACATCAAACCGTTCCCTTTAAAGTATCGTAAACCATCTCTTCAAGTGTCTAATAAAAAAGTTCCAAAAAGTGAATTTTTTGTCATCCATCTATTGGGGAGTGGTGTTTTTTTTAGAGAATAAGCGAATTTTTGAGAAATTTTTCACATTTATTTTACATTATTGAATAGTGTATAGTAGGGGAGTGGTGTAGGTAACACATCTCCAAAATTTTAGATTTATACCCCTCCCACAGCTCAGAAATCAGCGGGTGCCGGACCTGCTGTGGGACACCAAAAAAGCCGAAAAAATGTTTGCACTTAGGGCGACCCACGCTGAGAGGGTTCGCCGCGACCCCCCAAATTCGTGCGAAGTAGAGGGGGGTTGCGCCAATATCTCCCCAAGTTTCAGCCTCTGGGGTGCCCTAGAACTGGGGAAAGGATGTGAGAAGTAAAATCAAAAAATGGGTGCCGGACGTGACCGGGAAGGTGTTTATGAATCAATACCTTAATCGTGTCCAATACTGAGTGTTATCAGCCACAACTAGAGCGAATTGAAAAATTCAATTTTTATCATTCCACGTCATCATTTTACGTCAGGGAACAACTTGACATTTCACGTCAGACTGCTGCTTGCAATAGTCTGACGTGAAATGTCAAGTTGTTCCCTGACACTGTGACGTGAAATGATGATGACGTGAAATGATAAAAATTGAATTTTTCAATTCGCTCTAGTTGTGGCTGATAACACTCAGTATTGGACACGATTAAGGTATTGATTCATATATTATCCTTAGAAAATTGTAGACCCGTAGCATGATCCACACTCGTGTAATTAATTTCACGACATCATTTCACGTCGTCATTTCACGTCGAATCGACGCTGAGCTCTAATTCCTGCTTAAAGGCAATGTGTAAAACATTTTGGTTCCCTAAATTTTACATTTTTTTTACTTAAAACTACTTAAAAACTTGTAGACCCATTCTACGGTTGTGGTAGCTCTTTACGTCTCGTGAAGCACCGAGCAGAAAAAGTAAAAAAAATCGCTACCGAAAATAACCAATACCAAAAAGTGTACATCGTTGAATAGTCTAATCACAACATCCCGGGCCAATTTTCAAACGTGTCAAGTGACATGACAAGTGCCAAAAAGCCAGATAAACAAATATCATTAAAAAAATAATTGCTCGGTTACGGGAGCAAAAAATTGTTCTACCAGCTATAGATTGGAAACTCGCAAAAGGAAAAAGCTAAACTTTTGACACTTGTCATGCAATGGAACCGGCCCCAGGTGCGAAATTCAATAGCGCGACAAGTGGTTTCCGGAATCAGCCAGCATCATTATACCTTTCTAAAAATGATACAGCTATGGCCGTCCACACACTAGTTGACACACGTGTGTCAACTGGGGGCAGTCCCAAGCCCTGTAAAGTGAAAAGTAAAGTGTCAAATGTAAAGTCAAATGTAAAGTAAAGTGGCAATCAAAACAAAAAAGAAAATATTTTATTACTGAAATTTGCATGACAATTGACAGTTTACTTTGCATTTGACTTTACATTTGACACTTTACTTTGCATTTGACTTTACATTTGATACTTTACAGGGCTTGGGATTGCCACCAGGTCTGTGTAAAGTAAAGTGTCAAATGTCATGTAAAAGACCCTGTACTGTCATGTGTATCCAAATCTTATGTTTTGTAACCAAATCTTACTCTTTGACATGAGATTTGGATACACAATGACATTTGACACTTTACGAGGCATTTTACGGGGCCTTTTACCTGACACATGACATTTTACAGGGTCTTTTACATGACACATGATATTTTACAGGGTCTTTTAACTGACACATGACATTTTACAGGGTCTAGTAGTGGCACCAGGTGACACGTGTGTCAACTAGTGTGCTGGCAACCAATAGAAACAGAGAATCCGACAGAATTTTCCTACCTCAGGCACAACGAATGTCGCCAGGAAGAAAACAACATGTGGGGCTAAAAATTTCCGACCTCATGATCAAAAAATCTAAGAAACTACAAGCTTACAATGAGTTTAGCTCATGGCAGTGACCCC